>WEKY01016296.1:0-108074 GCA_013390045.1 Picathartes gymnocephalus
AAAATGCCTTTGTTATAAATTTTCTTCTTGTTTTCCTAGTCTCATATTTTATTAGCAGGCTATTTTCATTTCTTGCAAACTGGTCATGTCCTCAGTTGCCTTCCAGTGATTTTTATGTACAGGGCAGTGACTGCCTGCCTGCCCTTGTTTTTCTCAGTTTGATAGACCTGCATTACACTCTAAAAAGGGGTTTGTGCCATTAACTCTGCCTAAAATTAATTACAGAATAAATAAATAGACGTGTAACCTATTTTGACAATGACTGACAGTCGTTGCTGTCTATCAGCTGCTAGCTAGCCTGCATGAAATGAGATAGTAGCTTTGATCCAGTGTCAGGTACACAAGGAGAGCCAACACAAAATCCATCACTGCAACACTTCTAATTGGCAATTTAAACAGGAGCCAAGGGCTGAAGGGGTCACAGGCTGAATTCTTTGGGATTGTTAGTGGTCGTGGCTGCAGAAGGGGCTCGGGGCACACAGACAATAGGAGCCATCGTGTCTAGTCTGCAGCTTCCCTCATCAATCCTCATGGATCCTCTTGGAGATTACAAGTAAGAGCAGGGGCTGGAGGGTCTGGACTCTGGAATTCTACAAGAGATACCTTGTTAAATTTCTGTTACAACACAAGGCATTTAACATCCTAACGTTCCGTTGCTGCTTGGGAATATGTACCTGTCCTTTTAGCAGGGTTGAACAGGAGGATTAGCAGCACACAGATTGCTCCCTTTTCTGCACCAGCCTGGAACTGGTGCTCATACCCTTTGCTTTCTTTGCAAGAGAATATTTGCAGAGTTGAAATAAAACCCAGGAGCTACTTGTAGCATTGGGAGTACTTGAGAAAACAGACTTTAGGAATATAGGTTTCAACATGCAAAATACTAACTTCTCATTGTTCTTAAAGTTTTTATGGCTTCTGCTGATTCCAGCGTTGAATTTAGGGTTATAAAGAATTTATCTACAAAAGATCTATCAATCAAAAGATTGTCCTGAATAATTTTAAGTGGAGATTCTCCTGTTGTTTAGTAGCATGCCCTTCCTTCTTTTTATTATAGTTGGGCCTCCACAGGGCAATAAAAATGCTTTACATTTTTTAAAGATATCTGTTTAACTTTATTAAATATACCTGGTAGTTGCATCTAGTGTAGCAATTTATTAGCATGTTTTCTGTATTAAACCACCAGTAAACCTACAGGCAAATTTGTGCATGTGAATTACATTGTCCTTTCATACATTTCTGAATTCATGCTGCATCCTATGAACTCAAAATTATGTATGATTCCCTTTCCCAAAGAGCTTGTAGGATGCTGGTGCAGCTAAGAAGGCAGATTTATTCTGCAGGAGAAAATTTCAGAGACAAAGCTAAAAGGATTAGGGGAAAAAAAAATGAGGAATGCCAAGGAATTCGGTAATGAAGGAAGGAGAAAATAATTGACAGAAGTCACTAATGCCACTGATGGACAAAACATGATAGGTAAAAAGTGGACATGTAAGGAATTATAAGCCTCTGATTTCAACATACACTTGGGTATCTTTGTTGTGATCATTCACTACTTCACCTGGAGAAACTCAGAGACCAAAGAGAGCCACAGGCAGTACTGGAGCTGAGCTGGAACAAAATTTTATTGGCTTAGTATGATAAGCTTTGCTTATGTCCGAGATGGAAAGCACATGGAAACACAGTAAAATCTTATTAATGGATTTTTCTTCAACAGCATTATGTAATATTTTCATGCTTAATAAAAACTGGGTACATTCATTTGATCTCTCACAACTGCCTTTGAAGACTGCTATATTATCAGTTGCTTCTCTGTCTTTCTTCCCTTCTTATACATATGCAGTACAAACACATCTATTTGCACAAATATTTTCTGTTTCCATGGAGTTCCAATCAGTAGAATATTTCAAAAGGTTCTGAGTGCAGCACGGAAGTGGACATCCATATAAATACATGCAGGACACAAACTGTTGTGTAGCTTAGTTCTGGCAAGCCATAAAGTTTTTTTCCTTTATAATACTTCCATTGGTGGCCAGGAATTTCTCTGCTCTGCTGAGCTGAATTGTGCTCGCTGTGCTGTATGCTTTGTAATTTTTTTTTTTTGTGTTTAATTGGTTAGCTTATCTAATTGTGTTGCAATCTACATTTTGGTTTTACTTTGTCTCCCTGGAATTTTACTGATGTTTGTTTATTTCATTAAGTTTTAAGGGTTCATCTTTGCGATTGTGTTGGGATCATCTTGGAGTCCTTGTGATGATGGTAAATGTCATTGAAGCAACTCTTATTAAGTAGTATTGTAAACCACATTATAGAAATGCATCTGTTGTCAGACATCCTTAGACATTTGCCATCCCTGAATAACAGAAACTGCACTGAATCATAGCTTCAGATTTCAGCATGCATGACTTTTTTCACACCTACACTATATCTGGATTTGAACCTGTAATTTAGATATTTTTCTATATTTAGTCCCTATTTCAGTGAGATTAAATTCAGTTAACTGTCATCCCCCTTCACTTCCTCAAACAAACAAAAAAAATCTCTAATTCAAATGTAGAAAAATGTTTAAACATCTGCAGCTAACGTGGAACTGTGCAGTTAAACACGTTATGATTTAACTTTTCTGGTAAATTTAACAAGGCAAATAATAGTAACTAAAATGAGACCCAACCAGCCTTCATTTTAAATACCCTGAATGCTGCAGCCTGTGGGTGCAGTCCTGTATCTACTGCACTGCTGTTCAGCCAGAGCTAAGCCATTTCCAGAGGAGCGATAGTTTTCACAGCATTCACTGGGGATGGTGTAAAACTTACCAAAAATATTTGAAGAAATATTTCACTTTTTTGTTCCTTCTTCTAGAAGCGTAAGTGACTTTGTGCTGTTAGTGCTTCTCTGTTATGGATCACAACACTTATGTTTGAAAGGGAGTTTCTGGTATTTGATGTTTGTCCTTACTGCTGCTTTTTGTGAGCTTGAAGCATCATCTCTTTGATTCCTCACTGGCCCTTTCTACTGACATAGCAACTGAAACCTCTGAAATAGTTTAGTTTTCCCTTCCTCCTTGGTTTTCCCAGTGATGAAGTTATCAAAACATAGGAATGAAGATCTACATGCTTGTCTATGACAGTAGCTGATTTCAACATCTGTTGGTTTCCATCTGTTGGTAGGAAGTAAAACTTGTTTCTCTCTGTGGTCTTGTATTGACTTCACTGCTTATATCTAAAGCAGGAATTTCACAGCTCTGATTCTGTGTTACTCACAGAAAAAGAGTTGGTTTCATTGGTTAGGTTTTTTTTCCTTCTTTTCAAAGGCATAAAATAAGTGGCAAACTGATCAGTCTTATTCTTCTGTGGTAAATCAGAACCAGAGCAAGGGAACTTCCATTTTCTTGAATGCCCTGATGCATGTGAAAAGGGATTGAACGGTGCTGCTCTTAAACAGTGTAGCAGAGAGGGAGGACCTGAGATGGATTGGCTGCAAATCACATCCATGTACTGTGAGGAGAACTGCAGTGTTCCCTTAGCAGTGACAGTGGCAGAGTTTCTGCAGGGGTGGAGAAAGAAGCAACCAGCCTGACCAAGAGCTGAATCCAGAATGTACTGACAGGACAAAGTCCTCGAGACTTTTGACTCCTGGCACAGCTACCTGATTTTTTGAGTGTCTGTGCACTCAAATGTCCTCTTTTGTCTCTGTCTCCAATTTCTAGTTTGTTTTATGCCACTTGAAATTCTTTTTTTATGTGCAGCTGTGACTTCTCCAGTGAGACAGTACAGGAGTCTATTTCTGTCCCCCTGAAGCACTCCAATATCCTTATCTAAGATCTTCGTTGGTGGTTAGTGAGATTGTCTAAGCTTATCTTCACAAGAGCAGTAATGGGGCTTCAGTCCTTTCAATCCAGCATTAAAGTAGTTCCAAGGTATTTGATATTGGCTTAGTTTTGATTTCCTTATTCTTATGGACTGCATTGGTATTGTTATTGAAAGTATTATATGGGTTAAATAATCAAGCAAAATTTACTTGTACCAGGTGAGCAACCTCAAAGACCTAATTTTAAAAAATTGCTACGTTTCTGGAAATTGGTGCTAGTATAGGAAGACACGTTTGTATTTCTTACCTAGATTATTTTGTAACATTTGTTAAGCAAAGCAATTATCTATTGGAAATAAATACTTTGTACAATGGTAGAGGAGGGAACAGCAACTGTTTCCTTTTTGACAGATAGGCTCACACTGAAGGCGTGAGAAAAAATACAACCTTTGTGATAAATTTGGACCAAAGCAAAAGTTTGCTGAGTGTTTGGAAGAATGTAAATATTACTTGTGCAGTTAATGCTGTCCAGTCACTTCTATAAAAATCATGCCATTTTTTTTGTAGAACAGCTTAAGTACTTATCGATTGAGAACTTTTATAACTCCCAAAATGGAGGCATCCCTGTATCTCTACAGGTATTTTAAATGAATTGAATTAATCACAGGCTTAAAAGTCTCTAGTGATCTGCGTTAAGTTTCCCGGGCTTAATTAAAACATCTGTGCAGTTTTAATTTATCGATTCATCCAACTCATATGTCATGTTTTTAACACACCCCAGCATGCTCTGCATCATTTTTAACCCGATTTCCACTTAACTAAAGCAATTAAACTCACCCCGGATTAATTATAGCCTCCATGCTTTAGTGCTTAAGTCAGCATGTGCTGCTTTCCCCAAATGGTTTCTGAATGTCAGAGATTTGACACACCTGATGGGTTTTTTGTCCTTCTGGAAATTCTTCTGTGGGTTTTTTCCTCGCCTGCTAATGCGCCGTTTGGCAGAGCTTGGTAAGGCTGGGCTTGGGCAACCGAAGTAGGGAGAGCAGAGCTTGGCTGCTGGGAGAAACTTTCCCTCTTGATGCTGACCTGGTGCCTGCCAGGGCAGAGCAGCACTAGTGTTAAACCTTTTAAATTGGTTGTGTGTTCTGTAGTCAAAGCAAACGGTTTCATGAAGTAACTACTAAACCACCTCATGTCGGTGACAGTTTTTCCCAGTTGTCCGTTCTCCTGCTTCTGGGTGAATTTCTACAAGCTGACTCATGCTTGGAGGAGCACGAGCTCTTAGAGCGACCTAAAAACTGTTGTACATCTTTCTAATTGTCACTGTTCTTAAGAGCGTTTCAGCCTGATGGAAATTAGTGCATTTAGTGATCTCTGAAGAGCTGCCAGACTGGTCAAACACCGTTCTTCCTGACCATGCAAATAGCAGGTTTGTGAGGCACAAAGAGCAGGTGAGAGAAAACACTCTTGGATTCATTCAATCTCCCGTTCCAGAAAGATTTTCTTCGGCCTAAGTTTGCTAGAGTGGAGCAGCTTCTCACAAGGAAAGTAGCACAAAAATAGTGTAAACTAATAAAAGAGAAATAACATAAACCATGAAGTGGTCTTCGAAGTTATTTCAGATTTTCATATCAAATGAACTTCAGTAAAAACTAATAGGTTTGCAGGCAAGTAGTGAGAAGCACAGCCAACTGATTAAAATAGGTTTAAACAGAAAATATGAAGGAAAATCTTGTCAAACAAAACCATTGCATTTTCAGACTACAACTTTTATGTCTTCTAATTTTTAGAAATGTCTTGTGGGCAAATACTTGGTGTAACAAGGGATATGATAATTAAGGGCAAATATTTCATGTAATAAGGGATGTGTAATAAAATAAGGGATGTCTCACTACTTTTCTGTTTATAATATTAATGTAAAGTCCACAGCTAACATTTTGAATCCAGTTGACAGCAATTAATTTTTTTAATAACTGGGCTGATTTTCTAAAATACAAATGCTTTTGATTCCTTTAGGTATAGTGATTTTGTGGATTTTAAGCCATTTAGATTAAGATTGTTCCTATATAAATAGGTATGACTTCATTTTAGAACAGGGACTTGATTGTAGCTTTTGCGGTGAATCTAAAATGATTCAGGGCTTTGGTAGACAGTTGTAGGATTCAACTCTAGCATCAGTAAAACATATCTTTACCTCCTTACTTATTAATCTAATTTGTCCATTGAAGAGAAATTAGCATGTGTACCCTAAATGCTGCATGTGCATCACCAATGTAAAGCCCAAAAAGAGAAAAATGCCAGTACAGTGTGACTTTACTCTCATCTGTCAGGTGTTTGGAACCACACAGTTGTACACAACATTTGTCTTGGATCTTTCCTCTATTTCTGCTCCAGTTTGGAGCTGACCTGGAGTGCATTTATAGGCTTCAGATTAGAGTGTCAAAAACTGGAATCCATCTTCTTTATATATTGGCAAAATCATGCATAATCTCTCAGCAGCAGCAGCTTAATCTCTGCTAAAAGGAACTCCAAGTGTGAGGTATTATGGAGTCTGAATTAATTATCCCCTGGAGAAACTGCACCCAGAAGGGGCACTGGTAGGGCTCAATGCTAAGAAGTTTGACCTACATCTGTCTTCAGTTCAATTCCTGGTGGTCAGTGAAAAAAAAAAAAAGAACAACTCTAGTTTCATTATGCAAGTGTGGATTTCACTTCTGTATATAACTAGGAATTTGTGCAACTCTGTGTCCAAGGAGCATAGCAAGACTGCCCAATCAATTCAGTGAATTTTTGTGACCAAAATTCACTTCCTCCTCCTAAACAAGAGCACCTACAGATAAAAATAAATATTTTTCTTAGGTGTGGCAAAATTCTGTACAGTTCAGCAAGGGCTGAACATACCTTACATAGGAGTATAAATAGTGTCTCTTCAGAATATTTTTTTTTCTGAATGTGTTTGTTTGATTGTTTGTTTCGAGGGAAGTAAAGCTGTAATGGCAGAGACCAAAATTCCATTTCACCCAGGATTTCAGCTATGATGGTGGCATACAGCAGATAGCTGAGGGAGAATAAAAATTTTGTCTTTGTTGCTTCTTCATTAAATTCTTCTGGTTCCAGAGATAATGTGTGCTAGGACTTCCTACAATAGATGAAGCTTCTTTGTGTTTAGTAACCTTTGCAGATTTTCATTCCATGAATTTGTCTAATTCTGTGATCAATCACAGAATGTTCTTCCACGAGTTTTACCTTGTCAATTAATCTTGTTAAAATTGTTTGATTGAACAGTGAGCAGTACTTAGGCATAGTAGACGTTTTCCAAGTGCTCTCTTAGTTCAGACTTAAGCTCACACTTGAACACTCAGTGCTGATTTTCCATACTATTTACATGGTGAACAAACAGCCAAGCTCATCTTTTTTGCACACCAGCTTGTGGTAAGAAGAATGTGATTTATATGCAAGATTGGGGCTTGCAAGCATTATGTATATAACCATTCTGGCCCTTACCCAAATACCACCCCTTGGTGCAGTTTTGTCATGGGCATCTCACCACAAAATTCTGTGGTATATACATTGAAAACTTAGATGGCACCAAAAATTATATTTGTCCTCTGCCACGCTTGAAAATTTACATTTGGATGTAAAGCTGAGCTGCTTGCAAATAAGATTAATATAAGGGCATTGCTTTTGACCTGGTCCAGGACAGGGAAGCATTGTGATGCAAATTCAGAAACCTTTCCAGTCTGCATATATTTGTGCCCAGAGACTCAAATATTTAACTTTGAAGAGAAGTACACCAATTTGTCTGTTTTATGAGGAGGAACTGAAAAGAGTCTGCAGTAGAGAACTGACAGCTTAGATCCTAGTGGTACAGGACTCTCTCTGCACCAGGGTAATGTTTGCTCTACAGCAAGAGAAACCAAGCCAGAACTCTGCCTTCACATCCTGTTTGGAGCTTCAAGTAGCAGGGGAAGGCCTCTCAAGCCAGCAGCTGTGTAACTAATCCAAGTTCTTCAACAGCCTCCGAGAGTTTGTCTCCTCAGATATCCTTTGCTGGTTTCTTACCTTGCTCTAGAACTGCTCTGGTGAGTATGTGTGTGTGGAGGGGGGGTGCCAGGAGTGTGTACACGGACTGCAGCTGGGATACCCGTGGGTTGTCACTGCACAGAATGGTGGCTTTTGGTGCCAGACCCTTTGGGCATTATCCCTGGTCGTCTCCTCTCCTCATCCCTGTGTAATAGGCTGTTACCTAATCACCTTTCCTCTTGCATCTGGGAATATGAACATTACTCCAAAATAACCTTTAGAGAGAGAACTTTTAGAGGGATGTTTGGCTTGTCTTTCCTGCTTGATGTGCAACCCACAGGACTCAGAGGTCTGTAGTGTCTGTTCATCAGCTGAGCCCCATATGAAAAACAGTCTGATTTTGTTCAAATACCAGTAAAGAACATAATTCCATGAACCCAAAGAAACGTTTAGGGTTAATAGCTGTTGTGCTTATCCAGATTTCACTCAGGACATATACCCTTGGGCCTAAGTTGCTTGAGCGTTGCCATAACTGCTCCTGAAGACCTCTGTCCACTTTTTGCCAGTGCTGGTGTGAGATACGCTATCAGCCTCTCCACACAAATGAGATGGAACTTGATTGTTCCATTACATAAACCACCTTCCTTCACATGGCTTCAACAGACTTTGAGCAGTCAGTCAGTGCTGTCCTGGGACAGGGGACGTCCACTTCACATGGGAAAACACAAGCAGACCTAGGTAACAAGACCTCCAGAAGATTCTTGAGGAGTTTGTACATCAGCTGATGCTGCCAGGATGTAAAATGAGAGTGAGCTGATTTGGGTCTCATCCTGCAGCAATATGTTCTAGCAAATAGGCATAGCAGAACTCTTTTTGGGTTACCTTCTCCTGTTCTCTATAGAAAAGCAACTTGATTCTCTCTCTTCTTCATGCAGGACAGACTATAAACCCATAGCAAAAACAGTCATGAAGAACTATTCATTGCAGCAGTGACAAGCCAGCTTCTTATAATAACCTAGACCTTCTTGCAAACTTGCTTTCAGGTTTCTCCTGCAATCTTAGTGAGATGGCAGTCTTGGAAATGCTAAAATTTGTCCCAGAATCTCTGTCATTTTTGTTATTCTCAAAGTGTTGTTCCTATTACATAGTTTGTAGAATAACTCCAGCAGAGAGCTGTAGATCAAACTGTGGCTTTAAGTTGCAAGTGTCTTAATCTTAACTGCATCCTCTTCATCCCTAAGGTTAAGTGGCAGATTCTCTTGTTTGTCCAAAGTCTGTTCTGCTGTCACTGGCATCATGACCGCCCTGGCAAAACCCTGAAGGCAGGTTGCTGTTCAACTTATAGACAAACTTCACAAGGACTGAACAGATTCATGAACCACAGCAAGACCTCTGACCTGATAAAAACATGAAGAGAGGAACGAAAAGCTGTGACATGGCTTTCAGCTTTTCTTAAAATCCTGACTATAGCAGAGTCAGGGAGCACTAAAACACTGCTGCAGGAGCTCTTTATCCCAAGACCCAGCACCATCCAGTAACCTTTATTGTGCCATGCCAGGCTCTGGTATCCCAGAAGGTGAACCCTGCAAATCCAGGTCAGAAGCAGGAGCTAGGAATGGCTTACCACAGACAAGTTTCAAATAGCAGATACACATCACCTTTAGCTGGGCTGCAGTTACCCACTGCTTAATGAGACTTTGGGGCAAACCAAGCAGAGAAGTGATCTTACAGCAGGTGTCTGGCACAAAATTACAGGTCCAGACCACTCTAGCTCACAGTTAAGTGGCTTGGGGGTTTTTGTTGTTTTGGTTTTCTCTTTTTATTTATTTTAATTATGGGTTTATTTCTGCTCAGTCCCTCTTTCAAGGGAGTATGCTGTTTAAATTGAGTTATTGTCTTTATTTGAGTTTTCACTCCAGAGGAGAGGTTTGCAGAACAGAAATCCTTTCAGGAGTTGAGTGACATGTTGATCTGCAAAACAGCAAAACAAAAAGAGCTATTCCTGACTTGTATCCAGCTTGTGAGTCAACTGTAAGTGTTTGTCTTGAACAAATGTTGTTGGTCCAGAGGAACTGTCTAATACCCACAGATTCATTTAGCCTTCCTGGGACCTGTTCTTTCCATGCAGATTCATTACAACGTGGTGAGGAGCTGAGTGGGCAGAAGTAAGTGTGTCCCAGTGCAGCTGGGGAATGCACACTGAGAAACCATCAGTAATGACAACTCTTGGGTCTCTGCAGTGGCATGGAACCACGTAGAGAATTTGCTTCCAGCAATATTTACTTCTTTCTGCAGTGGATTGGACCAAAGGGACTGCAGGCTTAACCGCACATACAGGAACTGCTGAGGGGTGCCTTGTCCTAGAGAGAGAGATTTTTGTTTTAAAGTGAGTTCCAAATAAAGGGCCAGGGTCTGTACAACGTTTCAGGGTGTGCAAGATGACACCAAGAAACTTGCCCACTCATGATCACTCCAGGTCTTCAGGACAGGCTGCCTTCTCATCACTTGCCCAACATTCTCTGCACCGGGCAAAGAGAGCAGGACAGAAATTATTGCCTTTCTTACACTGAGTTGAGGAAATGTATCAGTGTCAGCACAAAACAAGCCTTTAAATTGCAGTGAAATGGAGAGTTGTGGACAAAGGAATTGTGACCCCAGATCTTCATAGCCAAAAGGTGGAAGTGGTGCCCAGTTGATCCCTTTCTGTCTGGCTCACCTGGTGACTTGCAGGAGCAGTAGCTGCACACCTGGGCAGGGAAAGGCCACCCTGGGAGCTGAGCCAGGCTCCTCAGTGGAACATGCAGGCAGAAGGAGCAGTCACACAGCGTTCACATTGCTGTTAGTTCAGCATGTGGTACATCATGGAAAGGTGTTTGATGCTGAGGTGCAAAAAGATGTAAGATAGGCTGTCCTGGAGTGCAGGGTGGGGATAATTTATTTGTGTGCTATTTCAATACAGCTGGCTCAGTAAACTTAGCTCTAAAACCAGCTGCTGCAAGCAAAACCAGTAGAAATGTAGCATAAACTTCTTCACTGAACCCAGTAAAGCACTTGTGAACCTCTATCACATCTGATATGAAAGTGCTGCCGATGGAAATTATCTTTCATTCAAATTTCTGTTCATTTTTGCACTGCATAAGAAAGCAACTGGACAAAACTTATAGTAAGAGAGAACACCAGGCATGCAGTAGAATGAAGTCCTCTTGCTACCAAAGGATGGATAATATGGATCTAAGACGTAGGAGCAGTAGCAAACCCCAAACTTCAGCATGTTGACTTTGATATTGTTCTGCTGTAGGAGAGAAATAGGCCAAAAAATATTGTACATATTATATGACATATGGCCCATTAATCTGTAGTCTTAATTGAAATAATTCTCAGCGCTCTAAATTTTAGCCAACATTTCAGGTTAGAAATCTGAATTTTATTTTTTCTGATCAATTTTTTCCCATATCAAATAAGAAAATTCATTTAAAAATCCATCCTGAAATGTGCTTTTGCAGCGGATCAATGGGGCAGCTAAGATTAATAAGGATTGCAGGACTGAACAATGGAGAAGTTGGATAACTGGACCATTGCACATTTCTTTGTAGGAAATCAATTACTTGGGTTCTTCTTGATCATTCAGGTTAAAGAGATAATAGAAGCCTAGAAGACATTAGGACCTTTCAATGATTAATAGTAGCTTTTGAGTATATTTCTGGCACTGTAAAACTGGGTGTTCATTTCTAATTACTTTTAAGAGGGGAAGGACAGGGGAATACTTTTCTGTCTTTATCAAACTGCATCAGAGAGAAGAGCACAAAAGTGCTCCAAGCTTTTCTCAAAGGCTCACTTCATTATTCCCATTTTCTGTTATTTCTCTGTTGTTTTTTTTCCATTTCTCTGGCCAGTGACCACACATCCAGTCTTTGACAGGCACGGAAGTTCACAGATTGCCATGTTCCCAAGGGAGACATGAGCATGTAGGAATGAATATGACTTAGTGAAACATTTATATGCACCTGGGTTTTAATAAAACACTTGTTTCTTTCCATTGCTCTGCATATGTACAACATCTGATTCCTGGCACCCAAGACCTACTTACTACTTGTATTATTCATAGACTTCAGTTCATTTCCTTGAATTAATATTCGTTCAGAATGTCTTACCTCTTTGAATAATACAGTGGTGAGGGTAAGGGTTAATGGTGCTTTCTTGCCAATACACACAGGGTAAAAGCTGTTACTGGGATTCAGGGAAACAAGGTTCAGCAGGGATAGTGGTGGCAAGGTGCATTTGTAGTAGCTGAAAGCTTGTGTCATTCTTGTGTTCAAGATTCTTACACTGAAAACCAAAGGGTCTAAAAAAGTTTGGAGACATTACATTAAAGAAATGTTATGGTAGAAGAAAGATGCCATATAATAAGCTGTTGTGGGGACTGAATGTTTTGTATTCTATCTGTGAAAATTGGATGTTACCCAGAGAAACAAAGTAGAGTAATGTCAGAGTCAAATCTGTTCACATTACCTCATTAGTTATCCCAAACGTTATCAGTATTCTATAAAGGGTAGGAGCTGTATTCTGAGAATGCCCAACACATATGTGCTTTATTAAATAGCAATCAAATTATTTCTTTGGGAAATGAACAACTGAACCACTACAAATTACCTCAGATTTTTTTTTTTTCCCAGTAAACGAACGTATTTGAGTATAAAACTCTGATAGTGGATTTTTAGTGCACTTCTACATGACTACATGCATGACGCTGTGTGCTGTTTTTCTTTCATTCCGTTTTCCAGCTGCCTGCCCGGTTCTGTGCAGTGGCAATGGTCAGTACTCCAAAGGCACCTGCTTGTGCTACAGTGGCTGGAAAGGTCCAGAGTGTGATGTGCCCATCAGCCAGTGCATTGACCCCTCATGTGGAGGTCATGGTTCCTGCATCGAAGGGAACTGTGTCTGTTCTGTGGGCTATAAAGGAGAAAACTGTGAGGAAGGTAGGCTATTTATTTTCTGTGTTGTTAGTTTGTTTCCTGGGTTTGGGAGTTCTTTAATGGGTAGGGGAAAAAAAAGGAAAGAATAGAATAAAAATCTAAGCATAAAACTGCTATAGCAGGTAAAAGAGGGTAAAAACGTAGTCCATCACAATTTTACTGATCTATCAGAGTTCAGACAAAACTTCAGGCCTTCTGTATACATTTCTTTGCAATATTAAGAGTATCTGCCACAAGGAAACCTGAATAATTCCTTTGTTGAAGAGCAAAGAAAAATCTTTTCTTATGGATTATGTCTACTGAACAATTTAGATGCGAAATGTGGAGGAAAAAGGAGCAGTGGTAGACAAAATTGTATAGCTTCAACTTCACACAAAGCACATATCAATCACTCTTAAGAAAGAAACTGATGAAAAATATTTGAAAGACTTAGATATCCGTGTTACTTACAGACTTAATGTGGGGCAAATTACTCCTGTTGGCTGCAATCATATGGGATTAAGGAAAGGTAGATGGCACACACAAGTGATAACTGTCCTTTAAATGCAGAAAAGCTTTTCAGGTTGAAAGTGTCCAATTCCTTGAGTATGTAGAATGAGCAAATTTTTAAAAATAACCCATGCAAAATGTGGTCATCGATTAAGCTCAATACTGGTTGTATTCACAGAGTTTTCTGTTAGAATGCACCACATAAATTGGACTGCTTTTCTTTTTAAAATATATTACTGTGCTCCAGAGTTTATTAATCCTCCAAATGGAGAAGCAGCTTGAGTACTGAAGTGATAGGGCTGGGATGTCGTGCTGTTAGGACAGAGGAGTCTCTCTGGATTATTCTGGGTGGGTTGCAGAGCTGTACTGATACTGTGTGTATCGATTTTTATCTCACCTTATAGTAAACAGCTGTCTCTCCCATCAGAAAACAAAGGGAAGAAAACTGTGGATAAACAAACCACTAAGGGTTTATTCTCAGGACTGCAGGCAACACCTTTAGGACAAGGTCTTGTATTAGTCTGAGTGAACTTTTGGTAAAAGAGAAAAAAAAAAAAACCAAACCAAGGATCCTCACTGGTGGGACTGCAATTGTTTGTTCAGTTCATTCCTGTCGTCTCCTTCCACTAAATACTCTCAACACTGGTTATTAGAGCTTTTCTCCAGAATTCAGTTGAAGCCAAGAGTTTTTGCATTGTTTTTAATGGATTACGTTTTAAACTATATCCAGAAAATGCTGTAATGTCCTTCTTTTTCTCCTTAGAATTGATATTCTCAGTTGACCCTGAGTGTATGATACTAGGGGATACTAAAAAATTATCTGAAATGCCTTGCTTTAACTATCATTCTTATCAAAGTCAAGGATGGAAAAGACTGTCTTTAACATGCTCTACAGCACCCAGTCTATTCCCCAGGAATGCAGATCCTCTCTTTCTGGTACTAACTGCAATTCTTTGCTTGGTCTCATTGAGTTTTATACATTTCATCATGTATTCTGTTGTTGTATAAATGCCTGTATTATTAGAGAGATTATGGTAGATGGCCTAAAATTATCTTTTTTTTTTTTTTTTTATTTAATTCTGGAAATTTTACTTTGCAAGCTGTTCCTCCCTCACTTTGGTTGTAATTTCCAGCTCCTTGAATGGAATTCTCTCTCTGCTTTCAGTTCCCTAGAATGTCTGTGGTCTGTCTGTGCCAGACACCTTGGATCCCCAAACTCCTGTAAGAGAAAAAGGCCTCTGTAGTGTTTAATCCATTTTATCCTCAGGTGAATGTTTGCAATGGTGAAGCAAAGACAGCAGCAGCTCCAGAGAAGTTTATAGAACAAGCCGGTGCAGACCTTTCTGCAAAGGTGTTGTGTTAACTCCAGCCAAAATTGGGAGCACAACAAAACATTGTCAGTCAACAGAGATTTTTGTGAGGTGAATTCCTATGTGAGGTGGAAGGATATACATTATTTAATCAACACTGTGCTTGGAAGGATACGTTTCTTCTTAAAAAGATAAATGGGTTACAAAGGCAGGAGGTATCGATTGCAAACTTGGAAGGGGCCAATAGCATGACAAGACAGGTTAAAGTAACCTTCTGTATATATGATTGGGTAATAAATAAGTCAATGAATTAATTTGCAAATAAATAAAAATCAACCGCCATGTTTCTACTCTAAAATTCCATTTCTTTTGTACATATTTCTTACATTAATTCGAGTGCTATGGGAGAAAGGGTGTCCTATGAAGTGGTGTCTCTCTAATTAATCATCTAGTCTTAGTTAAAGTTTTTACATGAATTGAAATTTTACACTTTTAATGGTAGAATGATAAAAATAATATTTCTGTACTTATATATAATATATGAAATCTCCTCTATTGATTTGAACTTCCAAAAGGAATGGCAAAGGTTGATTCATTTGCCATTTTCCAACTAGGATATTGAATTAGAATAAGTGGGTCAGCAATTTTTTTTTCTTCCCAATAGCTTTTTATTTCTGATATTCATCATGGTTATATTGTTCAAACAATTTACCTGAAATGAAAGTGACACCAAAATCAATATTTTGATGCACAATTTTTGCAGCATAAACACTGTTTTTCTATTAGCAAATTTGCACAGAAGATAAAGTAGGGTATTTGTCAGGCTTCACTCAATCTGCTTTGGGGGGGACACGAGTGAAATTGCCAAATCAGGTGAAGTTAAGGGTGCTTTTCTTGTCACTTTCCTGGTTGAGTCATTTTTCAATGACATTTAACTTTGTAAGTGTAATTCATGGCTCTTTGGGGACTTCATGGTACATATTGTTCAGAAAACTCCTTGACCTCCTTTTGTGTCCTTAAGGATATAAATTGCTTTCAGTACCTTTTTTGTCAAATCTACAGAGGGCCCAGTACTAAATGAGCTCTAATGATCTGAGCTGCCAGGGGGCTGTGAGTTCCAAGCCTAACGTACTTGCTAAGGCACATTCTCCTCTGTTTAAACACCAAAGACGGCCCATTTATAAATCCTGATTAAATACCATTGTAAACCCTGCTACACCTCAAGGCCAGAACCTCTGCAACACAAGTCAGTGCAGTTCTATTGCAGGTAATCACATTATGCTAATTTCAACAGCAGAGGATCTGGCCCAAGATGATAACTCTGAGCATGTATTAAAATAGAATGAGATTGGAGCTCAGAGTAAAAACTCTCCTCAGTTTAAACTTTCAAAGCTGCTACTTACCCAAATGATAGAACAAAACAGCTGTAAAACACATTTGTCTAGAGCAAAGGACAAAGGTGTTTAGTGTGTTATCCTGTAAAACAAGGGAGACTGGGGGCTTAGAGGCATTGATAGGCTCATTCTGTAGAAATAAATCAAAGCTGCACGAGCATTGTAATTCAGGATAGAGGGAAGACAGTTAATCCATGTAGCAGAAGGTGCTGTTTTTCATATGCTCCATAGTGCTTTCATTTGAGAAGGTGATACATTCCTGACAAGGAGAGTACATTATGACTTATCATTATCTCCTAAAGTTAGTTCCCCTAGAATGATGTTATACACCTATTACCCTTCTACATTTTCTGTTAAAACATAAATTCTAAAAAAACCAGAACAGGGGGGAAGCAACCTTCATCCTAAAAGTAAATTGACCTAAGTTTTTGTGTACTTTATTTCTTTATTTGATCAGACTGTTTTATCACAGTTCAGTGTCCACTGGGTTCAACAGAAATTATATAAAAGATGTATTGCAAACTTTGAGCAGGTTATAATTTGGCTAAGCACAAAGGAGGAGTAACAACACAGGACAAGCACTCTGTGTAATTTAAAACATTTTATGAATTTATCAACTTTGAGGTTGGATCACAAACCAGTCTTGGTTTATCTATAAATATGAAATTACATTATACAATTTTCATGTCTGATTAAATCAGCTTTAAATCTTAAAGAAAAAAAAAAAAGAAAAAAAACAAACCCAAAACTATAGCCAATGTCATCATTAAAATGAAAATCTTGTAAGAAATTTTGCAGTAGTTTATTCCTATACTACTGTATTCTGATAACTCATGTTACTGCATCTCTGATTGTGCCTGTCTCAATCCTCTGCCTGTATCTAATCTATATACTTGCTTTAAATGTTCTGCAACTAAATAAAACAGTTTGACAAGGCACTATGTTTACAGAAAAGTTGAGATTTGAAAGATCAAATATTGTTCACATCAGGTAGAGTGAAAATGTCTCTGCCTTAATTTAGAAGGATCAGTTTGGAAAAGATGAGAGATAAATCACTTTCATTATAAACTCAGATCTTCCTGGAGCAGCAAGAGAGAATGCCAATCATTCTTGGTCCTGCTGTTGTGAGCTAATATATACCAGTCATGAGATGAATTCAAGTTATTTAAGACATGAATTTGACCTTGGCCTTCAATTCCACGGCAAAAGGCACTTGGTAAAGCCTCTGTGTGGGTATTGGCAGTAAAGCATAGTATTCTTATACAGATCCATGATATAAGATAAAAAATTTGGAAACTCATAATGTTACTGATAAAGTTTATTTGAAAGACAGCTTGTAACATTCCTTTATAGGACTGAAACAGCAACTGAAATTTCATTGCATCATTTCTCATCATACCTATTTTCACTTTTTTGTTTCTGGGTTGAGATCCATATCTTTATCTGGTTTTACTTCTTTAAGAGAAACAATCTGCAGGTTTAGAATATGGGTTGAAGTAACCAGGGCTCTCAGTTTCACAGCTCAGCTACTACTGGACCATGGATCAAACATGTCAGAAGTGCCTGAATGATTAGGAGTCTCAATGAAGCTGAAAGCCACTGACATTTTGACTTCTGTGTACTTGAAGTGGCTGTCCTAAACTTCTCTCAATGCTCTAATATTTCAGTAGTAATAATAGCAGTTTTTATAGATACTCCAAATAAATAGTCCTTTAAAACTGCAAATTATTAACTTATTTTGTAATTTAAATACAGTACATGAGTCATTGGAGCTTCAACATATTTCAGAAGAAATGTCTCCAGGTTTCTGCGTGGAACTCTGACTATATATATTTAAGTGCTATTTTGAAGTCTTCATGCTTCTCCACCACAGCATTCCTGCAGTAAACTGTCATTGCACAGTCAAACCCAGCTTGATTTATTTAATATAAAATGTAAATAACTTCACTTTTTCACTCTCAGACGAGGTATTAATGTGACCTGGCGAACTACCTCAAGTCGCTTTATTTATCACCGCGGTACAAACTTCTCAGAGCACATTTTCCAAACATCCTCTGGTGTGAAAGTGACCCTCCTCTACGCCGTTTTTGTTTTCTCCTGCAGTGGATTGCTTGGACCCGACGTGCTCCAACCACGGGGTGTGTGTGAACGGGGAGTGTCTGTGCAGCCCGGGCTGGGGAGGAGTGACCTGCGAGCTGCCGCGAGCCCAGTGCCCCGAGCAGTGCAGCGGGCACGGCTCCTACCTGGCCGACACGGGGCTCTGCACCTGTGACCCCAACTGGATGGGCCCCGACTGCTCCGTTGGTACGAAAAAGAGGTTCTCCTGATTTTGCAATCGTGTTGCTATTTTGTTAAAACATTGATATGAATGGCGAGTTTGAAATGCGGTAATAATGGAGAAAATTGTCTTTGTTACGCATTTGGTGTTGTTTAATTTCGTTGGGAGGAAGTGTGTGTATATCTCTCTACATGTTTTCATGGCATTCTTAATTTGGGGTTGTCAGTTGAGGGTGAGCTGGGTGCAGGTTAGGAATTTGTATTTTGTTCTAACACTGATTCTCTTTTAGACTGAAAAGGTTACGTAAGTGTACTTCTGTTTCCCAACTGTAAACGAAAATATCTATCATTTATGGGAAAAAAATACTGGGAATTTTGCTTTTACACTGTCAGTTGAACCTTGAGATGGTACTGTAGGACAAAACCAAGTCTCTCAAAATAGTATTTACATTTTTCACAGTTACTCAGTTATTTCCTAAGATTAATCACCTGGAATACTCCACCAGTGACATGAATATCAAGATGTGTTTTCTACTTTATGGATAAGCAGTCAGAAAAATTAATGAATGGGAGTTTCACTGCCACTTTCTTTGGTGATGCATGGGGCAAAAGACCCTTCTGCTTATTTGCAACTGGCAGAGAGCAGTAGAGTTTCTGAAGTGAGACACTGGATAACTGACCATGTTAGTAATAGGAATCCAAAATCTCTCCTTGGAAAGTGACTTTTACCCGTCATTCTAAATGACCCTGAATTGCTGCCATTCTCTGCCAAATGAGTTTTAGGTGAGTTTCAGTCTCAATTCTTAGCAAATCAATATCTGTCAAAATCACCCAAGGTCCGGGTTTGAGTAAAGCAGAGCCACCTGCTCCCCTCCTTTGCTGCTGGGGACACCACCTGTGATGTGTTTGTGTCTGCATGGAGGATGGAGGTCTGTCCAGCGTACATCAGCAGATTTTTGTCAACTGATGCCTTGGAGTGGCTACCTAGGACAGAGGCTAGACAAGATTAAGAGAATAAAAGCAGGTATTTATTAAAGGCCTTTAATAGACACACCTTGGGCAGTCAAAAGCCTCACAGAGGCTACACCAAGATGGACGACGGTCACAAGTTTTTCAGACAGATATAAGTTTGGCCCATTTACATATCAGGGGTTAATCCTCCAATTACAGCTTCAGGTAGTGAAGTCATATTGCCCCAGTTTGCTGCCCTCCCCAGTTCACTTTTGTTTATACTTTCCAGGGCCTGAGGCTGTAAGGTGTCCTTGAGATTCAGGCCCAGAGGAATTATTTTGTCTGACCAAAATGTGTAGACAGTAGCTAACACTTTACATGGACTTTGGAGTTACGTACTAATGCAGTAGAGGATTTGAGAAATATAAAGGCTAAAATCTTAAGGCGTCAAAACGATTTTCAATTTAGTTTGCTTTTAAACAAAAATTAAATGCCAGTTTTCATCAGAATGTAAGAGGCTGCAGGTGTGAGCAGACGCGTTGCTGTCGTGCTGCCTTTCCCTGGAGGCTGGCTGTGACTGCTGTTGTCTCTCCTAGAAGTGTGCTCCGTGGACTGTGGCACCCACGGCGTGTGCATCGGCGGGGCCTGTCGCTGCGAGGAGGGCTGGACAGGAGCGGGCTGTGACCAGCGTGTGTGCCACCCCCGCTGCACGGAGCACGGCACTTGTAAAGATGGGAAGTGTGAATGCAGAGAGGGCTGGAATGGGGAGCACTGCACCATTGGTAGGCAAACGACAGGCACCGAAACAGGCACATATTGCTTTCTTTTCATAAATCGTAGAGACATAGTTTGCTGTCGTGGACTGTAATGGGCTGTTCCCTTAAGGACCCAAGTGCTCTCTGATATTCACCCTGACTCAAAATGTGCTGGGAGAAATGCAGATAGGCTCTACCAATTTGTAGAGGGAAAAAAAAGAACAAACACCACAACAAACTCCACATTAGTACGTAAAGATGTAACAAATGGTACCATATGTGATACCAACAAATGTTACCATGGATGATATCTCAGTGTCATCCGAGCCTGAATGATTTTCAAACTTAACTAAGCCTTCCTGTGTGTGAATGGCCTCTTTTCTAATTTCCTGGTCTGAGGCATCAGTGCTCTCCTGCTGTTGTGCATCCCATCTGAAACACAGCCCCACCAGCAGCACCCAGGGCAGGGGTCGAGTGCGGAGGGAATGTGTGCTCCTGGTGGCACAGGAGCAGCCCCCTGGCACTGTCCCGTGCTGTGGCAGTGGCCGTGGTGTGTACACAGAGACAGTGCCAGCCTTGGAGGGCCCGTGGGCTGCTGTGAGCCCCTTCCCTGAGAGCCTGCTGCTCGCTGCAGCGCCAGCATCACCATCTCAGCTGGGCTCCGTCTGCCTGGGAGGTTTAAAAATGTCATACTCACACAAAGCAATGGTGTTCTATCCTCTCAATTGCCATGCTTGAAAATTTACTCTGAAAAGGAATTAATTGTTCCAAAGTGAAGTTCTTTATTTTGTCTCTCCAAGGAGTCAGGCAGTCTATTTGGATTCTTTTGAAAAGTTACTCAAAACAAAGGAGAAAACTGTTATTTTCCCTGAGCTATAATCAAAATTCTCAGTGTTCACATCCCTTCTGAGAAGTCAGAGCAGATTTATCTGGGACAAGAGTATCCCATCTACTGAGACTGTGAGGTTCAGAAAGTGTACTTTTCTCCAGAGAATTTTTGGAGAACTGTGAAGTATACCTTAGAAGAAATGTGGTGAGTCCAAATCCAAAGTCATGTTGTTTTCATTATCTTAAGGTGGTGAATTTAACAAAGAAAAGAGTAGGTCACTTGAGATTTTCATGGCAGTCAGGGACCTTAATGGGACAGTCCTATTACAAGTGAATTGTTATTTCTTTACTTAAACGTATGGTGAGATTCTTGCATCCCTCAAGCTGTTTTTCTTTTTCATTCCCCTCTGATTTCTCTCTGGATATATAAACCACTTCCAATACACACATGAGTTGGAAACTAAAAGTATACTCTTATTGGAGAGATTTAAAAAAAAAAAGAAAGAAAGAAAGAAAAATTGATACATATTTTCAGGGCATCTCCTTTGATGTTGTGGTGCTGCATGCTTCTACCACACTGTGCTAATATGATTTAAATCAAAGCTTTTATGACTGAACACTTTGTGACCAGCACAGATGCAGAGTGTTTTTTTCATAATTGCTTTCAGACTTCCATCATATCAACATACCTCTGCTAGATTAATCCGGGCATTTTGTTTTCAAAGTTCTTCCCAGATCTTTACAAAATGCCTAATATCTATTTTTTTCATTAAATTCTGTAATAATTTCCTATTTCAGAAATTGATGGTTTGCAGATTTTGTTTTGCTTTATAATCTCTTAGTAATGTGCTGATGTTTAGAAGTAATTAGTGTATGTAAAGTCTTCATTACTGTGCAGACAAAAAGATGCCTTTTACCAAGATCTCAAAAGTATTCTGAAAATTGCAAGCTGAACTAGTGAACTCTGAAGTGAGATTTTAAGTCTAATTTTCAGAGCTTTGAACTAGATATCTTTGTTGTTATTGATGTATATAATCAATTCTTTCCAGAGGAAAGTGATTAAAATATGCATAAGTTTTTTTTGTTTGGTACATATTAGAAAGATTTCCTTGAAACTTAGTGTGATCCTGCCTTTGGCAAAGATGAGACTAGTGCAAAAAATTCAGGCGTGCCCTTCTAGTTATCATGGATGACATTTGTGCAGTCCGAAGTTGTCTGTTGCATGCAGACAGGTATTCTTGTGACAGGCCTGTATTAGTCAGAATTTTCACATGGTCGTGTCTTCAGGCCATTTACCAAAGCACAAAGGCTGACGCCAGGAACGGGGTTGAGTTCAGAGAGACAACTCAGCGTGAGCCCACTGGTTCGTGGTACATGGGGCTGGAACACAGAGTGCAGAGGATGATGGTAAAAGGGATTTTTGTCAGTATTGGTACGAAAAATGCTACAAGTTACCACTGGAAAATTTGTGCTTAGGGTGAACCGATACTTTGGTACAACGATGAGTTGCTCAAGATGTTTTAAACATTGGTGTGAAGAACTAAAGTGCACTTAAATTTTAAAAAAGCTCGCTGCCATTTAGAGTACTGCCTTTATGGTTTCATTTTCGACTGAAAGTTTGACACAACATTTAATGTCAGAATTACTGAGGAGTGTCCACCTAAAAAGATGCCATAAATTACTCCTTTCTGAAAGGTACCTGACAAACTCCAGTCTGTTTGTCCTAAGGCAGAAAATTCAAATCCTGTAGGAGAGGTGATTTACTCTGAATTTCCATTTTTGTTACACCTAGTCTGAAATGAAGTCAGCAGAAAAACTTGCTCTGATTCCAGTGACTTTAGGCCAAGCCCACTTAGAACAAATTGATTCATGAAGAAGAAAAGGAGATTTCTATATACAAACCATTTTCTTTTGTTTGTGTTTCTTTACCAGTTTCTTTGTGCTATATTTACATGGCAGTGGAAAAGAAATCATCATAGCAACCTGCAGGTATCCAAGTTCATTCAGAATATTTTATTCTATTTAATATCAAATTAGACTTTAATAGATGCTTGACAGAATGCACACTCCTTGTCATTTCATTGTTGAGTATCTAAGCTCAAAAGTTTTAATAGAACTGCATTTTTTCTCTCTGAATTACCTGGTTTAAGTAAAGCACTCAGAAAATCCTCCCAGAAGAGCAGTGGGAGCTCGGTGTTAGCACTCTGTTTGTGCAAAGCAGCTTTTACCTGTGTGCAGTAGAATTATGTGTAAGAATCAATGCAAATAAAAATGCATGCATGTTCCAAGTTACACAGATTTTGATAAATCTATATCCAAATAATATAAAAGGGAAAGGGATGGGTGTCTGGTCTTGCTCAGCTGCTGTTTGAAGCAGAGCAGAACTTCAGTTCTTTGCTACTTCAGGTAAGAAAAGAAATTGCTTACTGGAGTGGTGATAAAGAAAAATTAATCTTTTCCCAGTGCAAAAATAGACCTGTCAGGATATGTTTATTAAGTGATTACTATTCATTGATTGCAATTATGGAGGAAGTTATAACTAAATAATAGAGGGTAATCTAGATGAGAAAAAGATATTGGAAAACTAATAACAAAGTGAAAGAAAGGTATAGAAGTTGTTAATCTTGAGCCCATTTCATGACAGAGATTTAAGATGGAGGATTGAGCTTTTCCTTGAATCATCTGAATGTTGTTAAAGCATGCTGTTATAAAACAGATCTGCTACTTTCACTGAAAATAATATCTGGATGTTTAAAACTGTTGTTTCTAAACGCTTGCAGAGGGTGTTCTGCATATAAACTGTCAAGATAGTATTCCAAGGACAGTATGATATATATGGAGATCTTACGAAACAGAAATACCATTTTAAAAGTGTCATTCCATCTGTAATTCATATTCCTGCAGCATGGACTCTTGTTAAGTTCTTGGTAAAGATCTCACTGGGAGACCAGTGAAATCAGGATTTAATCCTAAATATTTACAAGAAAAATTTAAATGTCTGCAGATGGATCTTTTAGGGTGAGCTGTGACCAGAAGGTGATATATGAGGGTTTCTTTGTGGCTGCCTGTCATATTCCCATATTGCTCTTGTCTGCTCATGTCCTCCATTAGATGTAGGTTAAGCACTCCTTTTCAGACAGAAATTGGGCAAAGATTGTACTCAAGGCTATTTGTTAATATAATCTGCTGCAGATTTTGATCCAGGTAGTTCTTACATTTTATGTTCCTTTTTTTTTTTTTTTTGATGCAAATGAGCTATACCCCTGGTACAGAAATTGAAGCTGAACCTCCACTTGCCTGCCTGCCTGACAAAACACAAACAGGTGATGAGTCCCTCTCTGCAGGCTCTGCTTAGATTCATTTAGCTTGGAAAAGCCCCTTAAGATCATCAGGTCCAGCCATAAACTTCACACAATTCCTGGCCTTGGTACTGCTTTCTGAAATCTAACTCCAGAGTTGGGCATCAGCCACTCCCTTTTCCCCACTGAGTCCTTGGCCCCTGTACTAAAACTGTCAAAATTGTAGGACAAGTTCCTTAGGAAAGACAGAGTTTGGAAATCTATATTAGCTCTGTATCTTATCTTCCATGTTTTCAGGGCCTTGAATAAAGGAGAAATATTTGAAAAAAAAAAAAAGCTAGGATTCTGTCACCTACATGGTAGAAAATAACCTAATATTTTCAGATGCATAAAAATGTACAGGAAAAAGAAAGGATTCTGTGTCTGGGATGATTAAGAAGTTTAAGTTACAGTACAAGATATTTGTGTTAGGAAAAAACATGTTACCAGAAAATGAGAAACTGAAGGAGGTTGGCCAAGCAAGTTGTGAATCCTCATCAATGTAGGTTTCAGCAACCATTGAGACAAACATGTGTCAAGAATAACAGAGGTAATTCATCCTGCCCTGGGGCAGCAGGCTCACCAGAAAATCACTGAAGTCTATGAACTCCCTTCCAGTCTCCTCTTAAATGAGCTTTAAAGGAAGCATTCCTTCTGAGGACTTTATTTGATAATGGCCAACCTTAAGAATTGGACTGTCATTCCCTTTAAGAATCCAATGCAACTGTTGGAAGTAGAATTGATAATTTATCCAACCAGGGAGACTTATCTATGTGTTCTGTGTTTGCAGAACAGTGGGTTGTCAGTGTGGATATTGAGCCACTCTGAAACATCCAAACAGACTTACACCCAGTAGGTAAATACCTTAAATACTCTCCCTATTAAAGGTGAACACTATGTGAACCATATTCCACCTCTGGTTTTAATAAAAAATTGTTTACTAAAAACCTTTTCCCCTGAGTGCTTTGGGATGACCTTTGCAGCTTTTAGACATGTTTATATTTTCTATCAACTGGATAGAGTACCACAAGTAAAGTGTAAAGATTTAGTGTTTTACTTTATCATGGACTCAATAATCAATAGAATCATTAGTAATGCAGCATTGTGTTATCTTTGGATATAGCAAGATATTTTTGTCCCATGATAATGCTCTTTCTGTTAAAGATATTTTTTCTCCTACTACTGATTTCTCTTGCTGTAATTACAATGGTAATGATTCAAAGATGAGGCAATTTTCAGGAGAGATGGAAAGTGTGTGGGAGGAGGCAGTGGAAAGCCATCGTATCTGACAAAGAGCAATTTAGAAGGAGCTAGATATATTAGACTTCTCCAATGCATTTCTAACTTAAAATTAATCTGTAACAGTTTATAACCTATCGAGGCATAAGAAACCTTCTAACAACGATGACAGGAATTTGGATTGCATGCTCTGAGGAGGGAGGAACCCATTTTTTCATTTTATTTGAAAAATGCATAGAATATTTAGGTCATGACCACTTTCCATTACTGCTGATATAGAAATATGTTGGTAATATATATATGATGACATGACCAAAAATATTTGAGATGTTGGCTCTTCCTGAATGTGCAGATTCCAGTTCATCACCTGTATCACACAGTTATCCCACTGTTTTTACACCTGGAAGCAGATTTCTCGTGATGCAGCCTTTTAAGTTCATGGTGCCAAGCTTTCATTTGAGTTAAAGGGTTGTTCCCCCTGTGCCTCTTCAGCAAATCAGAAGAGCAGCAGGTACCTCATGAGGCAACCTGGGAGATTCTCAATGATTTCTGTCACTCACCGCACATCATTCACATTTTCACTTCTGTCATTCAAACACAGAAAGACTCAAAACCTAGAAGTTTTCCTTATAGGGTGGAATTTTGGTAACAAATGTTATGTCATGTTATATTTTATAACCAAACCCAAGAAAATGTACTCATCACTTAGATAAGTAAGTGGTCACTGTGCTTCAGTAAAGGTATGAGTTCCTGGTAAATAAATATCTGGTAAATAAATTTATTCCTGGAAAGCTGACGCTTCTTATCTATCCCAGCTATATTTGGTATTGAGGTGCTTTGTTGGTTGCTTCATCTTTGTCATCTTTCATTTCACCTCCAAAACTTCTGAATAAAATCTCTTGGCTGTAGAGTCCCCAGATTCCATACTATGTAGATGGCTCTTGCTCAGGATTTCTGGTTCTGATTTCTAACTTTGCAAATTCCTATGCCAAAAACTGAAATACACCAGCTACTTTTGTGGATCGGGGATGAGTAAACTTTCTAAACAATTTCTGTAGCACTAAGGAATCCACAATTACAATATGCATCCACTTAATTTTATCATAGCCAAGCAAGGTAGCTGATTATGATTACTTGGAAGGAAACATTCTGTGTCAAGATTTATGTATAGTGAGAGTGGTTTGACTTTCAAGGAGTTTAAAAACAGAATTCCTTTTTGTTTGCAGAATTTATAGAGGGCAGCTGGGGATCTTTTTTGGCTGAAAGGGAAGCTTATTCATGAGGAAGAACTTTCCTGTTTGCATTCTTGCTGAGGGCTTCCTGTAAATGATTGAAACATGTCAGACCTCAGTGTCAGAACACTTGAGTGGCTTTTTTCTTTCTCTTTGTACAGGATATTTGTGGAACATGACCTTATTTCTTTCCTTTCTAGCCCAAAAAATTTAATGAGTATGTTTTCAGCAAAACTTCCTGCATTTTGTCTGGTACTTCAAAGGTGCACCCAGAAGATACTGGTGAATAGTTTCCAAAACTAAAACACATTTCTTTTTTCTCCTTTTGGAGGGGCTTCTACATGAGTTGTATTGATTTTCTGGCCAATTCTTGAACTCTGAAAAGACCACAAAAAGGGAGGGAGGGCAATCAGTTAGGGAGTTGATCTAACTTTTGAAAGGGCAGAGCCGATTATGCTGTTCCTAGCAGTACTGCCAGAGTCAGACAATCTTCTCTTCTCCTGCAGATAATAATTCTGTATTATTTTGTACCTGTGGTGTCAAGCAGAGCTTCAGCAAGTGAGTGAATTATACAGTGTTGCTGGAAACAAAACAACAAAGACACGGGAATGCTTGTGAGAGGTCAGTGGCATGGGTTGTATAGAGATAAAAAGGTAGAACTGGATCTTGAGAAATAGACATGTATATACATATATATATAATATTTATACTTACTAAGAAAGAAATACGAAACAGAACAATACCTTCCCATCCTTTTGAGACCTGCTGTTCGTACTCCTGGTAAAGATACCTTTTTCTTGATCACTTGAATTCTTGCTTATACATTCTCAAGGTATCAGTCTTGCAATCTTCAGTGTCTGTTTCAAATAATATTTCATGCTTGAAGATGCAAATAAAGTCAAATGTGTTTTCCCTGACTGCTGCAAACTCTGTGGAATAATATTTCTGATGCAAAGCTTTGCAAAGGGTTGGTTTTTTTTCAGCTTCTTGCCAATTTAATATCAAATTAACAGTTGGATGCATTAGAAATGAGAGACTTGTCGTCCTAAGATATTTGATACTTTTGAAATTCTCTACTCAATATTTTCTTAGTTTAATGTTGTATTAAAAATATTAATGTCAGAAATAAAAAGGAAAAAATGATCTCTGTAGCACCTCTGAGGTGTCAGTTCAGGATTTTGCTGTGTGATCTATTTAGGGCTTTGGGGAAAATGAAACTATTGAAAGCCTTCTCTTTAAGCTGTCAGTTCTCTCTTGTGCAGTAACTACTCGCTGAGGATGAATACATACTGATGCTGAATATTGATACATCCTTCTTTCACTAAAAGCCCTTACTTAGACAGTTTTTAACAGATCTTAAGGAATGAATATGGGGACTTGTTCAGACCATGAGTTGTAAGGTATCATGAGCCCTTCTTATTGAAGAAAGTTTTTACAAAATTTATGTTACCTAACTCTTTTCTCTTGTTCCTTCTTTCTTTCCATCCCTGTTCTCTACCTGCTTATGAAATGCTCAGTAGGATAATTATGCTTGTGGAGATTATTCCTGTGTGTAGCCTCAGCCGTTTTCATTTTACATACAGCTTTTCTGTACATATAAAAAGAAGCAAAATTTGCTGTCCAACAGAAATCATCATAAAATGAAATACATCTCATATGCCCAAAGAAATTACAAACATAATTTGGGTTACTGAAATGTAAGAGCTAAAAACAAACTTGAGTATTCTTAAAGGCATTTGGGTCTGATGTTTTACTCCATGTTCACCTCTTCATTTTGAAAGTGAAAATAATTGGATAATCCTGATGTTACTATTACGTGATTTATAGCTGCCAAGAAATTGTGACCAACTGAGTAGATTTCTACAATTTCCAGCACATTCTACTGTCATGTTTTCAGTGATGTAGTGTTGATTGACATATAACTGTCCATCTCGGGCTGTCAGTTGTCTTCAAAACACATCCATGCTGGGATAGATGGAGACAAGGCAGTGCTAGTGTCTCATTAATCAGCAGTTCACACTCATGCTGCTGAGAGCCAAAGGAAAAGCAGGACATGAAATATTAAGGTTGCTGTGTTTGTCGTCATCCCCTCTTCATTCTCTAACGGGATTAGAGCAGAAAGGATTCATGGCCCAGCTCTTCCCTGAGGATTTTCGACTCTGAGAGCTGACCCTGAGCACTGCACACTTAAATTTTCACTCAAAAAAAAAAGTATCTGTTAAACAGTTAAGCAGTTTTCATGGAAAAGTAGCAAGTTTGCTTTCACGAAAGCTTTGCTGTGACACGGATCATAACATTATCCTTAATGAAAATTTAGGCAGGGGAGATGTGGCTGTCTGCTTATCCACGTAAAGCTTTTCTCCCTCTCACTCTATTACACTTAAAAGATAGTTTTACTCCTGACTTACCATGATCAGCCAGTTTTGTGGCCCATGACTGGTGTCTGATATCTTGGGATGGATTTTCTTGTGGTGGCTCTCTGGTTTTTGGGAGCTGTGCAGCAAATCCCAGATGTTCAAGTGCCAAACAGTCTCTGGGTTCTCTCAAACATGTGTTGCAAAGCAGCCCCCAAGTGCTGCCCACCCCACTTGTACTTCCTCTGTTCCACAGAGTCTCTTCAAAGGCCATGGGTGTCCTGCACTCTGAATCTAGGGAGCCATAATTTTGACAAACAGCCATCTAAGTTTACTGCTTTTCTTCTAATCCCACTGTATTTTTAGTTTCTATTTTTAACAGTCCAGTGCAAAGCAGGTTGATCAAACTCAGCATCAATAGAATGTGGCCTGCTTTTAAAGTGCTGTAAAAAAAGATACCATCAAAATAGCTGCTAGAAAAGGTTTAGGTATTTCTTTTTAAATGCTGTGGCTTGATTAGAGTAGATTGAACTACATGAGCTAAGAGTTAATTGTTCATATATTTGAAAAGTATAAACACTTCTAGCATTTCAGTATATTTTTACATGAACCCATATAAAGATGTATTTCTTCCCTGTTTAATTATAAAATTTCAGATGAGGAGGGTTTTTTAGCTAGATGTTGGAAGTCTAAAGTTATTCAAGAGTGAAAAATAAGGAAGATTCATTTTTCATGTAGACCATATATGTTTATTTTTCCTTCAAATACTTTTTCTTAACATTGAACAACAGAGCTAAAGAATTACAGTGCATCAAGATGCAGTCCCTGTTCTGAAGAGATTAGTAGGGATAATAACTTTGGTATCTAAGAAGTAAATATAAAGGTGTAATTGTGATGAAAACCATTCTTTTTAATTAAGAACTAAATCAGTTTGTAGTGAAAAATATTGCTAGGTTGTGATTTTAGGGTCGAAGCGATACTAAGAAGACGATTACCCAAAAGCACAAATTAACAAAACAACAAAAAAAACCTGTTTAGAAATAGCATTTTTGCCTAGATCATGGTGGTTTATTGATTTTAAAAGTGGTGCTGCTTCAAATACTGTGATTTTCCAATTGTTAGGAATCAAAAGGCGTTGCAGAATTTCTTGTGGAAGGAGTTCCTCAAGAATAGCAGGGAAGCTATTTTTGTAAATTCAGCGTGTACAAACACAAATCCCTAAATGTCCTAGAAGATGCTGATTCTCCTAAAAACAGAGATGCATTAGTACAGATGAGAGAACTGACTTTTTGTTTTAACCACTGGGAATCCCAGAGAGTAGAACTCAGTCCCTAATGTAGCATGTTGCCATCCACCTTTCAGCACAGTTTAAATATAAACTGATCTGACTGCTTTCCATTTCATAAAGCAAGGCAAAATGTGTGTATGCTGGTTACTGATCACTTCTCCCTCAAACTAATAGAGAAATTAGTATTATAGCATTCAGTCTCACAATGGAAGATAGTGTGCTCAGAATTAAGTAGTTCTATTTTAAAAAGGGTGTTTCTCTTCCCCTCCCCTATTTTATTTTTAAATTGTAGAATTCCTTGCATTTGAACTATAAAGGTATTACTGTAAGGTATTACAGGAAGCCATGAATCATTATTTATGGTTGAAAAGTGAAAACACAATATGAATTTGTTAAAATGTTTGCTGGTTCTGATCAAACCTTATTTTTCCCTTTTTTTAAGACTAGTTTGATAACTACTAGGAAAAGTGGTAGCAATGTGCCTTTTCTTGTTTGAAAAACAATTGAAAAGATGTTTTAGATTTAAGACAGAAAATCACTGCATAGAAGTTTGTTAGGATTCTGAAATGAAGGTTAACATTGCTCCCATGTGGCATTGCACATGTTCAGAGTGGGGAGAGTACAGTGACACAGATTTTTAGATACAATTCATCTTTTTTATTGGCTTTGGAAACTAGGGGTAAAACTGCTTTTTTTGTTATTGTCTCTCCCTTGGATCATTATTAATTGATCCTTTATCATTAAATCAATCCATATATATCTTCATTGTGTCCTGTGACTGGAACTTTTTTTTTGGTTTTTTCCCCAAAATAAGTCAGAGATATGGATTTAGAATGGAAAAAGCCGTCCGTATTTAGAGAACAGTGTATCAGAGCCAAGGTCATCCTTTTTGTGAAGGCTGAATGGACAACAGTCACTTGAAGGGAGTGGTGGGTGAGTTCCACAGCCAGTGTTGAGCCTGTGTAAATGGCTCTGCACTCCTTGTTCCTGCAAAATCCCTCACAGGGGGACCAGAAACCCACACAGCACACAGACTGTGTTGTTCTTGCGTGGAAGGGGAAAGGAAAACATACATAGATATCTAAGCATTACCTTGCTGTTGCAGCTTTCCCTAATTGAGATCCAGAGGGGCCTGGAGATGTTACCAGCTTTATGATTTTGCATTGGAATCTTTTGTTGTCTATTCCACAACAATTTTGCTTTCTTATATGCTGAGTAGAAAAGTGATTCAAAATTGCTCAGGCCCACCCTTAATCACAACCAGTAGTTCATATACTTAATCAAAAGGGTTAATTAGCAATTAAATTTCACTCCATAGTGTTTTTAGATACAGTGAAATGTGTCCTAAAATTATTTGTATTTCCATACGCCATGGAAGTTCTTTTTTTGTTTTTTTTTAATACAATTAGGAGAATGCTTATTACAATCTAACTATATCCCCATTCCTTTTAATCTTTCAATCTTCCATACACAAACAATTTGCTAAGTAAAATCTGTTATCTTTGACCAGTATTTGTGTTTCTGGTTACCATGAAATTCCTAAGATCCTCATTAACTAATTTAAAAGCATTACTGCATGGAAAGTTTAAAGTATGAGATGCTTTGTAAAGGGAAATATTTATTCAGCAGAACTGGGGGGATTTAACATGTGTGCCTTTCATTAAAGACTGCATCTATTTATTCACTTTTATAGTTACAGTTTCCCCTACTCTATTAAGGATTTTCATCAGAATTTCTGAGATAAAACACTTCAGTTTTAAAAATTCCAAGCAAGTTGTGCATAATGTATCTGATTTCTTAAGGTGAGCATTCCTATTGATAGTAAATGAGAGATTTCATAAAGTTATTTGCAGAGTACATCCCCAGATCTTAATTATTTAGTTTATTTTCTGTATTTTAATGCTTGAGATAAAGATGTTATGAAATGTGAGGAGAGATGTCACTCAAAAGTGAACAAATGACAGTGAAGTGAAAAGGAAAGTGTCAGTTCTCTTCAGTATTTCTGATTTTTTGTCCCGTGACTAAAGATTATAGATTTATTAAAAATGAACTTTCACAGGGCTACTGATATTGATCCCTTACTTGAATTAGGTAACTTCAGTCCTGCCTAGGAAATAATTACAATTAGTAAGTTGTTTCCTTCAGAGTGAGAAGCAGGTGTGCATGCTGGAGAACCCACATGAAAGTCTTGTGTTGACAGATTTGTACCTTGAGGGGCAAGGGCTGTGTCACTAAACTGCAGGAGAGCTTTTCCAATGAGTGACACCGTCAAAAAGGATTTTTGCAGAAACTTCCTGAGTGCTAACAGCAGTTATTAGAGTAAATTGGATATGCACAGTGCCTGATTAAGCATATTCCCACATACCTGTTGACCATGAATGTCAGAGCTGTGCCCAAGTTCACTTTGCTTGACTGTGATCCGTGAGATCTTACAGAGTCAGACTGCACCAAACCTGGGGGAGCATCCAGATGCTGTGAGGTGTTCTCTTGCCAGCTGCTCGTGGCACACGAGTGGAACCTGCTGGAAATCCTCTGCAGCTCGATCCGGGCAGGACGGGCTTGGTGCTGAGCTCTGGGAAAGGGCTGCACACTGCTCGGGTTCACAGCTCTCAACAAAAGGTCATTAGCTAAAGGAAAGCCTAATTAATCTGTTTCTGACATGCTCCTTGAAACGTGGTGGCCGTTCAGCTGTGTATAAGCAATAGACAATGACACCATACCCCACTGAAATTACGGGAAACAGAATGTGGTAACCTAAATTAGGATTTTACTTGAACGCTGGTGGTCAGTAATGCTGGCCTTCAGGGCAATCTCATGTTCTGGTACACGTCTCCTGGAACTTTTCTAGGATAAGTAATAACCTGGATAGAAATGAAAAATTTCTTTGACATCGGTTTGGTATGTTTGGAGATACTATGAGCTACTCACACTGTATTTTCAGCATTGCAAAGAAAGAGTTACTTACACAAAACTGTAGCAAATTGTCTTCTAGATTTCCCTTGCATAGACTTTCGATTTTCTTTATTATTATTATCATTATTGTTGTTGTTATTATTATTATTATTTGTTATTTGTTATTGGAAATGAATTTTAACTGGGTTTTGTTTCTGCTTTTCCTTGTTTGGTTGGGTTTTTTTTAAACTAAAGCAAATATCCTGACAATACATAGCTGTGCATCTTTTTCCTTGACATGAATCAGTGAATGAAGTTTATTAATTCAATATACTGATTGTCCTGGTCACACAGTCCTATTGCAGCTGAGGTGGAGTGGTCTCTAGATTTCTTAGCTGCATCTCCCACTCCCTTACCTTGTCTTTCTCCTTCTGAGTGCTCCTGGAAAACAGTCCCAGTGTAGGAAGTGACAACCTGCCTGCCCCAGGATGGCTTAAAAACTGGCAAATACACATGCAAGGCAATCAAGTTAAAAGTCTCATTCGTGCTTCTGATGGCTTCAGCAGAGAAATGGAAAATGAATGCTCTGTGCAGCAGAAAGACTTAAGTATTCGTTCCAGAGAATTAAGGCCACTTCTGGTGAGGCGAGGGGAGGAGCAGAGCCATCAGTTGCCTGGTAGTAAATATGTTTAATGTAAAGCAAGCAGAGCTTAAAGAGCTCGTTTCTCTTCCAAATTTCTTCCAAGTGCAGATTAATACTCTTGGCTTTCTTGGGGGTGAGATGGAGATGATGATCTCCCTAGTTGATCAAAATCACTTTCACAGATTTATTTAGTATTTAAATATCAAAGCAATTGACTATATCTGAAGGATTATGAGGTTTCTTCCTTCACCACATAGATAAAAAAAGGAACAAAAAGAGAACAGTTTTTATGCATGCAGGATTTAAACCAGTTCATTTGTGAAAGCTACATTATTATTTCTGTGGCTTTTATTAGTTATTTGTGCAGTTGGTAGATACAAAAAATGAAAAAAGGCATGCTATTCTTGAGGCTTAAGTATATTGACAAGGGATGCAGAATGGTGCCTTGCACTTTAGAATTAAAGGCATGTTTATAAAGTATATTTTACATACTGAAATATTCTTCCTCTGTCCTATATCTGCCAAACAACTCAACATACACAAATACTCACATAACTCAGAATACATTGCTTATCTATTTTAATTTGCTTTGCATACGTTGCCTATGGGTGGAAACCTGCTCCTAGGTCATGAGCATTATTTCATACTTTATATTTGTGTGTATTCAAACGCCATAAATTCTAGCCTTAACAAACCCATGAGATATATTTAATATTCAAATTTATCCGTCATTTTTGGTCACTTGTAATTATATTTTAATGTCATGAAGATTTAGGATTGCTGCAAGCCAGAAGGTGTATGAGAAGCATTCAGTGTATTGGTAGTATTTTTCATTCCAAACTATTGCACAATACTTTATAAAAACTTCCGGTTTTTTCTTTGGCACTTTCTTTGGATTCTTCTTTTGGACAGTTGAAATGTTGGAACTCTGAAGTCCAAACCCATGCAGAGTGCAGCCATTTAATGGAATCAATGTGATTAATATTTTCAAGAAGATCAGCTGCAAAATATAATGCTTCATGTCTACAGAGTGCTTTCCATCCTGAAGGGATTCCAAAGTTCTGGACCAAATTTAAGGGACAGAACATACTAATCTGACACACAGTAATAGAGGAAACTGCCTGCTTATGTTAAGACTCATATTTATTCTTCTGTTAGAGATAACCTGCACACTTACATGGGATCAGCATTTGCATACCTGAAAGTTAATTGCTAAATTATAAATTCTATGCAGGCATTAATATCTAATGAATAGCAAGCAATTATATTTTAATAATGCCTGAGAAAACTAGGATTCCCTGCCCTGAGAATTATGAAATATAAAACTCTAAAACAGAAGGGATCATAGATAATTCACTTTCGAAGGGATGTCAGGAGGTCAGCTGGTCCAGCCTCTCCTCGAGGTAGGTTCTTGTGAGGTCAGACATCAGACTCGGGCCCATGGATTTTAGGGCAGCCTCCCTACAACCCCCCTGTGCCACTGGACAGGCTGGTACCACTCAGTGCCCTTGCTGTGCATCTTCTGCAGTGTACTGAGCAGCTGAAGCAGTTTATAACATCTGCTTCTTCTCACTGCAGCTCCCTACGTGTGTATTTGTGTGTGTGTGCACAAATCCCACTCCCTCACACTACTGAATTCAAACTGAATTTGAAATACTGATGAAAACGACTATTAGTAGTGCTGGCATAAAGGGAGCAGTTCTGTTTGGTCAATCTAAATGCTAACTTGGCTTACTTGGCATTTTGATTGATGTAAACGCCTCAATGTGGTAACGTTTTTTGTATGTTAAAGGAGTTAGGGTCAAAGAAATGCAATTAGCATTTGGAGAAAAAGTGTGTAACACGTGATTTTTTTTTTCTATTTTATGTGGAGGTTCTCATCTAAGGAGGAGAGGAATTCATTCCTCCTCTATGCCATATATGGAGGATTTGTGAAGTGAAAAAAAGTATTTTGAAGCTAATGACTAAACTGAGAATGTCTTCCTACAAAAATCCTAAATTGCATTAAGTCTAGATTACATTGTAATTAGGTTAGATATTCTTTTAAACATGAAGTCAGTGTTTTGCTTGTTACCCTTCAATTGTCTGAATTTACACATCCTGTGTGATAGGTCACTTTATCATTATGCTGCCACAAAACTATTTAAATAGACGTTATTTTAGAGATAATTCCAGCTTGAGAAGGCTTCTTTCTCAGAAAGGATATTACATATTACAAAGGATGATGCCAGTGCTTGTATGTGATATCAGAAACATTAATACAATAAAAGATTATGGTTGTGGTAGTAGTTTTATGAATGCAATTTCACCTGGAATTGTATTCTAAATGGATTTTGTTACAGTAAGATTAATTTGAAAGACCCAGCTATCTTAAATACAAATTTTACTGCATCTTTTATATATCTTTTTATTGGGTATATGAATAGGAGTTGGATATGAATCTTGTTTGAAAAGAATACACTGTGTAACTCCAATGTGCTGGTAGGGTCAAATTTTAGCTCCTGCTCAAAAGTTTGAGCAAATAACCTGTTTGGCCTCTGGAAGGAACTGTGTGGCTCTGCTGCAGCAGTGTCTTAACTTGTATTTCACATAACTTCTTTGCTCATGGTGGTGCTCAGTTGTCACTTGTCACCTGACCCTGGTACAGCCATGGGGCACAGGACTGGGCTCCGTGCAGGAGGTGAGTGTCTTTGTGCTCACATTAACAATTTTTGGGTGCAGAGAGAACCCTGCATAGCTGTCACACAGAGCTCTTGGACTTCAGCACTGCAGAGGCTTCTCAGTCTGGTGACTGAACTTCCCATAAGGCAGTCTCCCTTCCTTCTGGAAACTGTCTTTTCTAAGTATAAGTAGCCCAAATTCTGGGCTCAGCTCGGCTCTGTGTGTACACTCAGTGTTCTGAGCAGACATGGACATTTGATTATGGATCTGTTTGGTTTCCTCAGCACAGTGTAGCACAAACTGTCCTCCTCTTTTCCCTGCCCAGCTGTTGGCACCTTGGAGGGGGTCACACCAAAAGCTGGTGACAGAGAGCTCTGTAGGTTGTGCCCAAGAGGGAGACCTCGAGGGTGTTGTCCCCCCCAAGTCACAGGAGCCCCTCTGCTTGAGTCACTTAAGTTGGATAACGCGGAATGTTCCGCCGGGGAAAATCCCTTGTTAACAAGGTGTGAAGCTCTGGCATCTCTTGGGTTTTCTTCGGTCTCAACTTTTTGTGGCCTATATTGGAGCACGAGCTTCCCTCTGTGTGTCTCTGTATCCCTTTTTTGTTCTTTTTCTTCAGAAAGTTGCAAGTGACTTTCCTTGAGATTCACTTTTTCATACCAGCAGTTCCCTTCTGTGGGAGCTTTACTTCTCTTCTAAACACTCACACATGTTTTTTCTCCTGTTTCTCTGTTTTGTTTGGAAAGTTGGATGTTCCCTGAGTTCCTGACTTTTTGTTTAAAAGACTGGATTGCACAGATAGGTAGCTGATAGAATTTAGGAGGAAATTCTGTTATGACATACATATCCCAGGCAATTTAAGGAGTCTTACTTAAAATTCCTAATTGTTTGTCTGCACAGGAGGTATTAGAGTGGAGGATTTAAGGGCTTTTTAAACATAATTTTTTGCCTTTCTCTTTTTTTCAGCCTGTTCAATAAATAAAATTGTAGCTGGGCCAGTGCTGAACGCAGGCATGTGTTCATCTGCACAGCACGTCTGCAAGTAGATATTTATTCTTTACTCTTTTGTTTGATGTGCAGCTTAAAGAAATATTTAGGATGTTGAGCAGTTTTGAACAAAATGTTTTCTCTAAAAAAAAAAAAAAGAAGGAAAGAAAAGAAGCAGCAAGGCAGCCAGTCAGAGCATGCTGGTGACAAACACTTGAGTGCCAGGGAGAAGCTCCTGCTCCATGTGAGCCCTCTGTGGAAAGCAGCAGCTCTGCTGTGGCCCGTGAGCAGTGACACTGAGCTTTGTGCTGCACTGAGAGGCTGGGGTCGTTCTGAGCAATTTGTCAGTCAGTGTCACTGCCCTGCTTCAGAGACCTGGGCTGCTGCCTCTGCATGGCTCCAGCCTGTTCTGGAGCTGTCCAAACTCACAGGGGCCTCACCTCTCACTCAACCAACTCTCTATTTCATTGCCATGTGTTTAGTTCCCTGTTTTGGGTTTGAGTTTATTTCAGTTGAAGTATTACTCTGTAGAAAATGACTTGTGCATGTGCCTATCATAACACGACGTGTCATTTTTATTTGTATGCCCTTTCTTTGGCTTTAACTAAGCCCTGCAGGCTTTGGAATTGAAGGATTAAAAAATAACAATAGCAAATAAAAAGCATAATTTTATTTTCAATGTTGCTAGGTACCTCATTCTATGTACCTCATTTATTATTTGCTAGATAGCTGTAGGCATACCAGCAGCTCACTGAAGGAATGAACAGAAAATATGAAAACAGTGATTATCCTCTAAAATCCAAATTAAACAGGCTATTGTCATTACTGCTTTTATCTCATTTCTCTAAATTCTTTAGGTACCGTCATATCCCAGACTACTTTTATTTGCTAGAGTTCTGTAGTTAACAGCTGTAATGAGAAGAGGAGGACTGAAATGTAATTTAAATGTTCCTCTTAAAAATCGTGTGCATCCTGTGAGTGAGAAAACGCTGTGCTGTAGAACATACTCTTCACTGCAGGGCTTCACCCACAGGACCACCTGGGCCAGCCTCAGCTGCAGTCACTGGAAGGGCTCCAGTGACTGCCAGCAGGCTTGGGATCAGGATGTGTGAAATGAGGTCGTGCAGAAAGATAAGCATGAGATATTGTACTGCAGATCTAGCTGCACCACGTGTGCACTGCATGGGGAGAGCTGCTGGGAACCCATTCTGCTGGAAGATGCAGTTTGGAGAATAAATGGCTGATGGCATAGGATCAGAAGGACCCAAAAGACACAAGCTCTTGATTTACTTCTATTTTTCCATGTACAAACTGAGCAGAGGCTGAAAGCATCATCTGTTTCTCTAAGTGGTTCCAAGATACCAGATTTTTTTTTTTTCCTCCATCTCTCCTATTCTCTTTTTTTCCTTTCGTTATACTGAGAGTCTACTTCTTCCATCAGAGTTTGGAAACTTCAAAAAGAGCAAGGTTTCTATAACTTCTCTTTCCCTGGCTGCCCTTTCCCTTCCTTTTTTCTAGAAAGATTTGCCCCACCATAAGCGGGAGTTCTGATGATTCTGGCTGAAACCACAAATTAGTTGGGCAGATTTTATGTTTTAGTTTACTTAAAATGTTTGAAGTTTAAAGTTGTTTATGCAATGGAAAATCTATATATGTGTGGGAAGCTGGACAGTTGTATTTATATACCTAAAGTTTGAGAGTGAAAAGGAACTCAATTTTTCCAAAATTAGATTAGAATTCTTGATGTACTGCCTAGATACTGGGAATTAATTTGCCCAGTTCAAAAATGACCTAATCACCTTACAATTTAATCTCAGAATAATTTCACTGTAGATGAAACCTGAGAGTATTCTTTTGTAAATATATCCAGCACTCTCCATTTTTGAAACAAGCACTGCCCATATTATGGTTTTTGCTATTCATAGTGGTTCTGACTCTGAGATCTCTCATATGCTCATCACAGATTCCTGATGCAACACTGGAAAATGTACTGAAATCTTTCTTGCTGTTTTAATTGTGAATTCATATGTACCTGTAGTAAAGCCCCCAACTTCCAACTCCACAGGCAAGTTGGAGATAGAGAGGAGGGAGGCTGTATTAGTGTTTCACCTTTAGCAGCAGCTAGAAAAGTATGAGACACTCAAACTGCTGTTGCCTGTACTCTGCCTGTTCTGTGAATAAATAGGCTGTCAATCTAGCACTTTAAACAAGCACTTTCTTCTTTTTTAACCTTGCTTCTTGACATTTTCCATTAAGCATACTGTAATGGAAAAGATGAGGAGAATTTCTCTACAGACCAGGAATAGCAGCCTGTCTGCTTAGCACGAAGGGCCCTTTTCTGTGCGGTGACTGAGAGCTTCATCCCACGCTGGATTGCTTCTGGAGATGAGATGCTGATAGCCCTTCCCTCTGTGACTGTGCCTGCCTGGCTCTGGGAGAATTCCCCAGGCAGCCAGGAGGCAGCACAGTGCCGAGTGTGGCTGCAGAGTGAAGGCAGCTTCTGACAGAGCACTGCGGGCTGGGTGTGCTCCCTGCAGCCAGCCTGTCCAGCAAAGGCCATCTGTCCAGCTGTGCCACTGAGCCTTGCCTGAGGCTCTGAAGGCTCCTTGGGCAGGCACTTCGTCACCTTGTCCACTCTCCAAACCCCTTGATGGCCACCAAGCCCGTGAGATATGTGGAGATCCTGTGTGCAGATCACCTGTTCTAACTGCTGCTCACATGCACAGGTAGGAAGATTTAAATACAGATAGTCAGTGCAATTCCTAAATATAAGCCTTTTTTAGTAGAAAACTGGTGATTACCACATCATAATGGAGCTCTGTTTTCTGGTTGGGCCAACAGACTAGAATGCTATATAGATACTTGCTTGAAGAAAGGCAAAACCAGAAATCCATATGTGCACGTAGGCATGTACAGGGACATAACCATGCAAAATACCTAATTAGTTAGGTATTTATTAATTAATTATTAATTAATTAATCAGTCACTTAAAGCTGTTTCAAAGCCAATTCATCATTAATTTAATAGATCTCTTAAGGAAGACATTATTGTCCAAGCACTTGGATCTTATTGTAGTCTACTGCTGTTCATTCCCTTCCTTCTGATATTTATGCTATTCAAACACCAAGCCTGTCTTTGGAAGGCTGCAGTTAAATAAGCTCTGTGGAGGTAGCATCGTGTTTCCTAGCAACACCATGTCTGTGGCAGTGATGCTGCCTTCCCTCTCTACACTAAATGCAAAGTCATGTCCATTAATCCCCAGCTGCACTTAAAACTTTTCAGGGATTTTGCCAGCTCCCTACTGTTCATGTTTTCATCTTGCTCGTACGCTGCAAGGCAGACTGCTTCAGTGATTTAATTCTCATTGGAGCCTTGGTATAAAACCAACCATGTGTGTATATTCACAATTACTATTTGTTTTTCATTTAAAACAAATAATTTGTCCTATACTGTGTGGCTTCCCCTCAATCATTATCATTTTGGTCATTCAAACAACCTGACAAATGAAAGAGATAAACTAAATGTCCTGAAAGTCTATTACCTGTGCTTCAAAAGCAACTGAATTTTTTAAGCTAAGATATGTAGTGGCAAAATAACCCTAAATTTAAGTGAAAGGGGCATTTTATTTTTTTAATACACAACAACATTGAAATAAAGCTTACAGGACTTGTTTCTATCTGCTGACAGCTTTCTGTGTAACATGAACTGAAGAGTCAGTCACCAGCTGTGTGAGTTCCAGAGATGTCACTTTGTTATATGGGAAACTCCTGCAGCATTGTGAGAATGAGTCTGGGGTCAGGGAAACTGCTCTCTGGCTTCACCTGGCTACAGCCAAGGCACCTGGGAGGAGCAGGAAGAGAGAAACTCAGAGCTGTGGCTTTCTGAACAGGTTTACAAGAACACACATCTATGAAGAGGTTCTGTGAGGTTTGCTGCAGGTCTCAAATCTTCTGTCACCCCACAGACAAATACTCATACTTGTGTGCATGGGGTGTTGATGGATTTGATTGTATTTACCAAGGCTGCAGTTTGGTTTTTTAAACCGTGTTTGTAATGAATATTCAGTAAGATAGAGTAGTGTCTCCTGAGACTCATTTAGTTCCAGGAAAAAGGAGTCGAAGTATTCTGTCACCTATGGACACTTGTTAGAACGTGTAAGGAGTTTAGCTAATTAATATTTTTGTTCCAAATTTTGCTCTTGCTATACAATAAGTCACGTCATATTCATAGTCAATTCAAAACATAAATCTTTGGGGGGATATCTCTTCTAATATGTTTTTCAGAAAGTGTAAGATGTTACCTCAAAATATTAGTAAACTTAGTGTTAAATAAGTAGGTATTCTAAAATTACCATCAATGAAGGAAAATGTTTTCAAAAGTATTTTTTTTTTTTAACTTTGTGTTTAAACACGTTCTGGAGAATGATGCAACACGCAGTACAAAGAGTCCTCTGAGTATTTATGAGCTTGTTGAAGAAGATGTTCTCCCTCGTGTGTGCACACACATACTGTGGGAAAAATTAGAGACAGATCTTCTGTCACCATACTGTCATTTCCATCAGCTCAAGGTCTGGACCTTTACAGGGTTCTTAGAACGTGTGTTACAGGAGGTCGGGTTCCTCCTCCCTTCGGCTTGAGCTAGATCCCCACTGCTGCAGGGTGTCCCCTTCCTTTACCGAGCATGTTCGTGCCTTTTTGTCTGCACAGTAACACGGCCTAAGCGCAGCGGGGTGGCAGTGCCCGGGGCTCACCTTGTCCCTTTGTCCTCCCAGATGGCTGCCCGGACCTGTGCAATGGCAACGGGAGGTGCACGCTGGGCCAGAACAGCTGGCAGTGCGTCTGCCAGAGCGGCTGGAGGGGACCGGGATGCAGCGTCGCCATGGAAACCGCCTGTGCCGACGGCAAGGATAACGAGGGAGGTGAGCAAAGCCTTTCCATCCCGGACCCCAAAGGGCAGAGGGCCGCACTCGCCGGCTGCGGGAGCCATTGTCCTGCACAACGGCTCTGGCTGTCGCTTCTGTCAGGTGTCACATTTCCCTCCAACAAAGGAGAGGGAGCTGTGGCCGTGCGGGACACGCGGGGACCCCCGGGCGGGAGGCTCGGTCCCACCCAAGCCCGCGGTGGGGAGCACGGCCCGGCCGAGCAGAGCTGCCTTGTGCGGGCTGCTGGGGCACCGGGGCGGCAGAGGAGCTCCCTGTGCCCGGCTGCCCCTGGGATCGGCTGGCAGAGCCACCGTGGTGACCTTGTCCTGTCTGTGCCGGGGCCAGGGCCGTGCTCTCCTGTGCACTGCCCCTGCCAGGCTGTCCCTCCCTCTCCTCTCACACTGCCCCTGCCAGGCTGTCCCTCGCTGTCCCACAGCCCCTGCCAGGCTGTCCCTCCCTCTCCTCTCACACTGCCCCTGCCAGGCTGTCCCTGTCCTCTCACACAGCCCCTGCCATGCTGTCCCTGTCCTCTCACACAGCCCCTGCCAGGCTGTCCCTCGCTGTCACACTGCACAGTTCACGGGCCTGAAGGGCTGGGTGAGGTGCTCTCAATGGGCATGTTTGGTAAGGGGATGACATCCCTGCCCTATTTTCCCTGCCCATTATCAAGCATATCTCTATTAAATATAGGATATGTCCTGTGTTTCCCTTCAAAGATGTTTTTCTGGTTTTGTAGCGCCTTCCATGGTGGCCTGAAAGCAGTTCTGAAATGTGCTCTCTAAACAAAGTTGGTTAATTCGTTCCTTCATTTTAATTGATTTTCTTATTTTTTTCAATATAATGTTTTTAATAAGTCACATGGATTCTTTTTCATGTTCTTCTGCTCTGTGTTATAAACCAAACATCAGACACAGCTTTCTTCCTTGAGACTCCTTCCCTTTTCTTTGGCCAATAATTAATCTAAAGGAAACATCTGCTCTTTGCTGATTAATAAATATTTTATGAATGTATTTCTTAAAATTGCAAAGCAACACTGGGCTGTGTCAAGGGTAAAATTGTCATTAGGATGAGTGCTTTAATTTTATGTAAGATTTCAGGGTTTAGAAACTGTAAGTCCCAAACTGAGAAACAGGTGTGTTTGGTTTTGATTACATGATATTAACCACACCTGAATATCATCATCTAGTTTTAATTTTTAAATCCTCTGTTAGTCCCTTGGTTTCACATGATCAGTGCTTACAAAAGTATTTTAGAAGTTCTAAAGCTAATTAAGTTTCAGAAAACTAGAACTTCCTTTATAGCTGTTACTGAATTGGAAAGAGCAGAATCTAACCGCTGAAGTACATTAATTGGCATTTAAGTATACAACAAAACCCAGTAAACTTGTGTTACTATTGAGTGTAAGAAACTAAAATGTGAAATGCTTAGGTTTGCAGTTTTTACAAGCTTTGAAGATTATAAAGGGAAATTTGAAAATTGATGTATTATTAGAATTTCCTCAAACAAAGGAAAAATATTGGAAATGTTACTAGAAATACTGGAACAAGGGGTTTATTTATCTATCCAGGTGATTATTTTGCACTTGTAAAGCAGATAGGCAGGCAGGGGAAAAAATGACCAGTGACACTATTCAGCTGCTCATCCTAATGAAAAATTGTAGAATTGTAAAACTTATTCAAGGAAGGCAAACAGTAGCTCATCAAAGGCAAAGACTATAGAGAGAATATGCCATACAAGAGCTATATAATATTATTAATTAATAACTGATGCAGAATTGTATATTCTGTTATCATGCACGTTCCATGGATTTTGGTTTACCGTAGTAAAGCACCTGAAAGAAAATTAGTTGGTCTAGCTGAAGGCTGGAAAGGTTTAGGGGAGAAGTCTTCAGATGTTCTCAGTATTTGTAGTCACTCACATCTTGTGAGTGTAAAGAGTTTGAAAATTTAAGCTTGATCCAAAGTCCAAACAGTCTGAGAAGTCCCTTTGACACGCACATTTTCACATGGGCATTTTATGATAAAGACAGGTATCAATCTCTTGTCTTCTGACCTTTTGCTCAGCACTTTAATTCAGTGATCATTCCTGCTCTTAATAGTCTCATCCTTATTAATTCCTGTAGAAGGTTTGTATAAGGGAGCTCAGGTGCTGTTCAACACCTGTTCAGCTGCTGTTTCTCCACAAGCTTGCCAGGCATTGCTGAGAACCCAGAGCCACTCTGAGCCCTGCTGTGTTTCCTGCACAGAGCTCCCCGGGGCTGTGCCACCGCAGTGCTCTCGCTCTCTCTCTGGCCATGATCTGTGCTGCTGCACTTTGCTTCATTCCGTTTTGCATTTCAGATTTCTCTGAGATCTCGTGGGGTCCTTTCCCATGTGTGCTGTGAGGACAGAGGCATTGTCCTCACCATCAGGTTTGTCAAGTTGTCAGTCAGAAGAACTACAACAAAATTTGAAAACAAATATAGTGTTAATCACTTAATACCTTAGAGTGCAGTCCTGCCTTTGCCTAAGCTGTGCTGCTGTGTACATGTCTGGTTCTCCACACACCTGGCCAGGAACATGTCCTGTGACCTCTGTGTCTATAGGGGAGTTTGCAGGAGTGGAGAGGCTGGAAGGGGTGTGTGTTCTGTGCTTCAAGCTGCATCTTTATGTAATTGTGACTCTGTATATAAAGGAACAGATAAAATTAAGTTTTCTCATTAGACAAAGCTGAAAACTGTACTATAGGAATCAATATTAAACATCCAGCTAGTTATCAGAACCCCAAGTTTCACATAAAATGCAAGTTTATTGGAAGTTAAAGAAATTGCCTCTCCTCCCAGTCACTCTTTTCATTTGAAACTCAGCTGAGTTTATTTGCAGCAAAGTGTTGAACTCATTTGCTGCTCCATTACCAACATTGCTCTGTTAACATAAGCAAGTAGTTCTGGGGTAGCACTGAACACACAAGCTGTTCTTTCAGAAGGCAGTAGGGTAGCTAAAAATACCTTTTTTTTCCTAAATGAGGTCTTCTCTGAACAGTTGAACCTCCTTCCTTTCTGTCCATCTCTGCGTGTTGTTAAAATACAGTTCCTTCAGCATGTTACTGAAAGGGAACTATCATTTCCTGTCTTCTGTGGCAGCAGATTTAACATATTTTGGAGCTTTTTCCCTGTTCAGCCATTCTTATTGCAATTTTATCTCACAATCAGATTCAAAGGCCTTGGGCCAAGTCTTCATTTCATGGATGTCAAGGAGAGCACTGCCACTAACTCCAGAGGCTTTCCCATTTGTCCTGCTTTGTCTTATTATCTGCCACAATGCAAACTCCATACCATAGCTCAAAAAGAGAAAAATGAAAGATTATACTTAATATTTTCTTTCCATTGTAGATTAATGTCTTTTAGTTGGTTTATTCCTAGAAGAGGCAGATGAGTCCCCCTCTCTTTTAGACTTACAAATCTTCATTTTAAATGAGATGTCAGTGTGGATTACTGGCATAAATAAAATGTGATTCCAGAGCAGCGAGAGGAGTCTCCAAAGCTGCTTTCTCCTCTTAGGGCTGTTCAGGTGGAGCTGTGAATGATCTGAGGTAGCACTGGGAAATTCACCTGCATTTATCCTTAACTTCACATGTCAAATCAAGATATGGGCTTGCTTAACTAGGTCCGTATCCTGGAAGTGTCCAAGGCCAGGTTGGAGGGCCTTGGAGCAACCTGGGATAGTGGAAGGTGTCCCTGCCCATGGCAGGGGCTGGAATGACATGAGCTTTAGGGTCTTTTCCAACCCAAACCAGCCTGTGGTTCTATGATTCCTTATAAACCTGTTTAGGGTTACTATGGTGCATAGGCTGATTTGCTGGAAAAACTTGAAAGTCTTTTATTTATCTTTTCGTTTATTTATTTATTTATTTCATTTCTCTTTAAGGATGAAGCCTAACAGAAAAGTAAGGGGATTCTGGCATTGACTCACTTCTAAGATCTCTTTAAATTGAAAAGTGCTTCTGTTTTCTGAACCATGTTTGGATTACATAATTTGCTCACTGTGGCTGCTTCTAAAGCTAATATCTTCCCTTAATCAGTCCCTCAGTAATCTAATCATTATTAAGCATCTTTTGGAGGGATTAGAAATAGCTTTATTTAAAGACCTGTAATTGTGATTACAATATATAATCCCCCTAATAGACATGTATAACCCATTTAATTCACCGTGGCTTTATTTTAGGAAATTAAGACATCACTGATGGTATTTTGAGGAATGGGAGAGGATATGGTACTTTTTAAGTTCCGCTTTCTTTTGGCATACTGCATAAGGAAATCACTACTGTGGCTGTTTATACCCATCATTTTGCAATAACTGTTTTTATAATAATTTGCTTGTTCCTAAATAGAAAAATATTTTTAGTATCTCAAAACAGTCTCCTTAAATTACGTATGTTTGGCTAGATTTCACCTTAGACCTTGCAGTGCCTGTAGCTTCATGAGACAATGGATACACAGCAAAACTCAGATGTCTTTTCTAAAGTATAGTTTCACTAAATGGTGGATGCAGTTGATATCCATCACATTTGAGGAATCTTTTTCCTGAGTGTCTTGGGATAATGTGGGAGAGAGATTTAGGAATCTGTCCTCTGCAGAGGCAGCCTTGGCAAGAGCCTTTATTGCCTGCCAGAATTGCTTTCTAGGCTTTTCTTTTCCTTCTTTCTCTCGTCTCTCACCTTTTGCATCCATTCACAGTTCTTCATTTTTATAATTTTTATTGGCAAAATAGTTAAATTATGTTAATCCCAGAGAAAGAAAAACAAGAAATAAGAAAAAATTTGCTAAATTTTTTTCAGATTTGATCAGGGTGGAGAGGACAGGTGCAAGCAGGTTAAAAATAAATAAATAAATAAATAAAAAGGAAAAAGCTTAAATGCAATCACTGCTTCTATCACTTCCCAGATCACATTTCTCCTCACAATGTAATTATCTCGACTAAAATTGGTAGGAGAAGGAAAGGAAGCAACCCATAGCAGTATAGAATACTAAGCCAAATAGAAATGAGGAATTTCTTATTTGTTATGCAAAGTGGCACATTCTTTTAAAAATATTTTTTAATTTCTTTTCCACTTGGCTTTCTAAAGAGAGATGTGCATCTCTCAGAAGGCAAATTTTGCCCTTCAGTTTGTTACTCTATATCTTTAACCCCACCAGGAAGTACAGTTGGTGGTAATTCTGTTTGGCACAATACATTAAAGATAATGAATTAGAGAAAGCCAACTATCTGCTCCAGTATGAAATCTCTTCAATTCACAAGAAAAATGCATTTCTAGTGAAGTTCACTGTCAGGACAGTGCACTTGACTGATTGAAAGGCTGTTTATTTGAGTTTCTTAGAAAACTCATCTCTGAAATTAGACAGAAGGAAAATAGAAAGAAAAGAGAAGTGTCTTCCTGCAATAAACATTTAGAAAAAAATTGCTTTTAGAAAATTACAAATCCTGTGACTTGATACTGCATCAGGCTCGTGACATTTTAAGATAATACAAGTATTTCACAGCACAAAAGCAAATCATGTAATTTAGCTTGCCTCAACAAGCATTGCCTCAGCGGGGGTCTCTAATTCAGCACAGACAAAAGATTTTATGAAGTTCTCAATATGAATACCCAGAATACTCTTGGCACAGAAAATACCTTCCCAGAGCCTGTACAATAGTCAGTCGTGGAACATTAAATGCAATCAGGAGCTGAAATCTGTTGTAGAATGGAGCCAGAGGGGGTCACTTGGGCTGGGGTATAAAATCTGTACCAAAAGTAGGCACTCAAAGTTTGACAAGAGCTGATGAGTGTGCTTGTATGGGATTGTGTTACAACTTCACGTCAGCCTCTAATGGCCTTTACACACATTAGCCAGCTTATCCTTCCCCGTGCCTCACGGGATGTGGTACTGCAATAACTCACTCTCACAACCCAGGCAGAAGCCAAAGCAAGAAGCTCAGCGATCACAAGTTGCATGGTTTGGAAAGGCACCAGGATCCCTGTAGGTGTCTGTGTACACTGGAGCTGGGCTAGCATTTTTTTTCCAAGGTTGTTCTCATCTTGCAGCCCTTTGGGTCAGCCTGGCTCCGAGCAAGGAGTGGTTTGGAGTTGGAGCATCCATAATCCACAGGTTCTGAGGGACCTGCAAGCTGGAGCTGCACCTGCAGTGGGTTCCTCCAGCTGATGCTCTCAGGGGTGAGGCTCTTCCTGACTGCCAGAGCTCCGGGCAGCACAGGGATCCTGACTGGGCCAGGGAAGTGGGGCTCCTGCTTCACCACTCTCATCTTCCAGGGTACTTTAAAACCTCACTGGGGGGGGTTTGGGCATTTGAAGGTACAGCCAATCTCCAGATTCATTCTACTTTACCGCACCTTGGGATTTACAATCCAGCTTGTCCTGGAAGACAGTTCGGGTTACAAAAATCCTCTGTTGTGCTCACAGTTAGTTGCAAGAGCCAGTGGTGTAATGAATGTCCTGATAGTTTACAGGGAGTCTTTACAGGGCTGGAGCAGGAATAGAAGCATTTCCTTTCTTGTTAGCACCAGGAACTTCTGAAGAATTATTTTGAATGATGCATGCCAATATAGATAACAGTAATTAGATCAGGCTACAAAAGTGTGAAAATTTGGGTTAAATATTAGATAAACTTCCTGTTAATAAGAATATACTGGGCTGTGGCATAGCCTGCCTGTGGAAACAGTTCTGCATGCAGTTTTAGAGCTTAATTAAAATATTTCTGTGTTGGCGGAGAGAAGGCCTACTCTTTTGATAATCTGATAGAGCATCTCTAATTCTTTCACCTTGGGTATATTAATACTGCACATAATTAAAATCGGATCATGATAAATTAACTAATTTGCCCTTAGAGTGATCAAAGACCCTTTTGCCCTCAGGGTTCGTAGTAGCTGCTGTTCTCCCCCTCCCAACCTCCATTTTAATCATCAGTCTGAAATGTTTATTGGAAAAAGAAAAATTTCCAGGAATTAGGCTCTGAAAGTCCCCAGCTCCTGCAGCTAGTGAAGTGTAAGGATGCCCTCTGCTGAGCGTGGGCTCAGGAGTTTTGGGTTGGAAACAGAATTGTCCCTTGCTGGGTACAGAAAGCATTGTCTCAGTGAGCTGGCTGTCAGGTCAAAGTTCGCTCATGCTGATGTGCGTTGTGAGTTGAACCTGAAGCACAACCTGCAGGTACCTGAAGAAGTGTGGAAACTAAAGGTAATTTACTCATTGGGGTTTTAAAAACACCAATAGCTTGAGAATCAACTTTCTGCAGAAAGGTGTAGCACCTTTCTAGTTCTAGAATTCAGTAACCTGGACATGGTGAGAAATATATTCAGTGATGATGGACACTTGTGCTGAGAGGTTCTAAATACATTAGAACAGTAATATGGTAAAATAGATCACTATTCCTTTTGAGAGCTTTTTCAGTTCTTCTAATGATGGTCAAGAGGAACACAATAATAAGGCAGTCACAAATCTGGCATGCATGAGTAGGTTAATCTACTTTCAAGTATTTCTTTGAAGTTTTCTCTTTGCTGTGTAGTGAAGTCTGCCAAAAGCTTGTGGGACATTTCACAGAAAGTTGAGAAATGCATGTATCCATTAGCAAAGTGAACTCTTCAAGAGGGATAGCGTGTCACTGGCTTCATTTCTGAAAAGATTTGGGAATTCAGAAAAACCATGAATAGCAATGGAGAGCTAATCCTGTGCTGCCAGTTTAAATCAGATCAAAATTTCCTATTTGTTTCTTCTCAGTTAAGGCCAGGTCCGGGCTTGTGTTGGTCTCAAATTGTTGGAGGAGGTTCAGCAACACCTTAGCTCCCTCTCCAGTCTCTTCCCTTTAACTTGCAGAGTATCAGAGAGCTCACCACCCACTTGAAACTCTGCTGCGTATGCCATGAAAAGCAGCAATATTTTGGTGAGACAAGTGGTGAGGGTTTGTCATTGAAGTAACCATATAAATAATTCAGCATACCTGAGGAAATTTGGAGAATGACAAGCTCTGAAATATATGTTAAAACCCAAAGTACTGAATTCTAATTAAAATTTATGCTAATAGCAAAATTTTCTTTTAGAGAAGGTACTTTTTTTTTTTTCCCTAGCTCTGGTTTTAATAAGCTGAGTCTAATGCAAATAAATGATTCTGTAACAATTTACTGCATGTATAACAGTACAGTGTGGCTGGAGAAATGGGCTGAGAGAAACCTCATGAAGTGCAAGGTCCTGCACCTGAGGAGGAACAGCCCCAGGCAAAAAAGTATGCTGGGAGACTTTTCTTTGTCCAGTGACTGAGCCCTGGAGCAGAGTGCCCAGCGAGGCTGTGGAATTTCCATCCTTGGAGACATTCAAAAGCTGTCTGGGCATGGACCTGGGCAACCAGCATCTGGTAGCCTTGCCAAACCTGATCACCTCCAGAGGTCCTTACCAATTTCAGCCATTCTGTGATAATAGTCCAGACAGAAAATTAGGCAAATGCGAGCTAAAAACAGATATATTCTGACAGTAACTAATACTCTTTCATGCATGGAGTCAGAGATTTCAGAGCAGCAAAGTCAGGAAGAGCAGCGGCTGTGGCTATGAGCAGTGCAGTGGTGTTTAAGCCTTTGATACCGAGCAGCATTGCCCAGGGCCTGGCTGTGTGTGCTGAACAGACACAGACCTCGCTGCTGCTGCTGCTGCTGTTGCAACAAGTTGGATCAGCTAGTTCACATAAGGTGAAAATATCCTAAATCCTGAATCCTGCTATCTGAGAATAAATAGTACAGGGGAATATAGCCATATAAGCAATAATGTTCTAAAAAGTAAATTGTCTTATGCTCTATGCCTGTCTTTTCTAAATATTGTTGTAAGCATCTGAAAGCATCTGAGTCTGACTTCACAGAGCTGCAGCAAAAACTTCTTACCTGGAAGGAATCACAGGCAGGTTTCTCCCTGCTGTTGAATTGAGATGTTTCCAGCCTCCCAGGTCCTGAACTGGCAATTCAGAGCAGTTTGATTGCCTGCTTGATTGTTTGTGAGATAACGCTGAGATTGGCAGTGGCAGGGTAATTTACTGAAGATTGCAATGTCAGACAATATCCAAGGGGGCTCGTGAGCATAAAGATGTGATTCACATGACTGACAGGAGCCTGAGGGATTGATATGCCCATTCCAGGTTCATGGTGTCATCACAAGTGTTTGGCTACAGTATCCCATAATCTGCTGCGTGATGAGGTCTTCACAAGCAGAACTTATGCTCACCTCTAATAACAGGTATAGCAAAAATATGATGCAGCTTGAACAGGTAAATGTAAATTTGTCAAAGGGAGTAATTTTATCCTGTGGTTTGCCTCTGTTATTTCTAGTGTGTTGATAGGATTTCCTTGTCTGGTGGTCATCTGAGTAACAGAACTGAGTGGATTAAACAATGGGCAAATCTCAGTTTGTTGTTGTAGAGGTCTCACGGACTGAGAAAGAATGTAGGATGCTGAAAAGTTCTCAGACCTTAATAGGAAAACTGCCTTAAGTTATACCCTGAAGCTAATGATGTCCTTAGAATGATTATATAAAATGGGGAGAAAACGAACTGTAGCAAAACAGAAAGTTCCTGCAGCCACGTTGGAGAGGATTTCAAGATGAATGGACCTCTTAATGGGAATAGGCGAGTGACCTTAAAGCAACATACAGCTCTCACAACAAGGTAGTTTGTCTGACTTAAATCTCCTTAGGGGCCTGAATGAAACATTGTCAGCATACCTTGGCAATTTTGTTTTTAAATTAGGCCAGGCACAGTCGTTTCAGGCACGCACAATGTGTTGGAAATACAAGGCTAATTGTAAAACGAGAGAGTTTTTTATCATTTTGGATTGGTTTTTTTCCTTTAGGTTGTTGTTTTTCCAGTTATCTCTGTGCTGGTCTGTTGTGCACTTGAAAATCTTGAAAATGCATGAGTCATGATCTTAACCTAAGGTACTTTTGTCTGCTTCCCTACTGGAAGGCTCTCTTATGTGTATGATACTCAGTGTGTGCCCAGGCCACACTTGTATTCAAAAATCAGATTGGTATATCTTGGGAAGTCTCTGAAGGTTTACAGCCATAAGTAGATTGCAGATTGAACTCCTGATTCTTGCCACAGTAGATGAACAAATGTTTCTAAGTTGTAAGAGATGATAATATTTTAAAACAAATGGTTATTAATTTCTAAATCGTAGTAGAACTCCATTGAGAGAACATATTTCAGTTAAATGATGATATCAAATGAAGAGATGATAAAATTGTTACTGTATGTGCTAAAACCAGTTGTTATTTACTAAGTATACAGACTGATCTCCCCCATGATTCCCTTTTAACTTCTGGTGTTAAAATTCTATTTTTTCTTAAAAATACATTTTGAATATTCTTGATGGACAACCTAATCTTTAACATGATGACTGAACCCACCAACTTTGTGACTGATCCTTCCTTATTCAAGCATGCACATAATATGTCAATCAGGTAACCACAGGAGCTGGACTGCCAAAATGGCTGCAGTGTCATTTTTATTTTACTTAGGTAATTCCCATCTTCTCCCAGCTCCTCAAACAGCAAACAAATGAAATCAAACAGCATAATTCTCAAGACAAAAAAAAAACCCAAACAGCCAAACAAGCAAATAACCGAAACAAAAATCCTTTATATTGCTTCCACTTCCTTTTGCCTAATTTCAGCCCTTGATAGATTTCTTGGTATTTATTCTCATCTGACACTGGTTTGCATTAATTGTAGCGGTTTTTAACCAGTGTGCTCAAAAGCATCATCTCATGGCACTGTTGACAGAATTACCAGGTTTGGGGCATAGGGATGGTTTGAAGAGTGAGCTTTAGCAGTTTTTCCCAGTGCCTTAAGCTTTCCCTGGGGATTATTGCTCCACAGCTCTGTGCTGGATCTCAGTGCCCGTTGCCTTTCAGATGGCCTGGTGGACTGCCTGGACCCGGACTGCTGCCTGCAGGCCAGCTGCCAGAACAGCCTGCTGTGCCGGGGCTCGCGGGACCCGCTGGACATCATCCAGCAGAGCCACGCCGGCGCTGCCGCCGCCACGTCCTTCTACGACCGCATCAAGCTGCTCGTGGGGAAGGACAGCACCCACATCATCCCCGGAGAAAACCCCTTCAACAGCAGGTGAGAAAACCCCTTCAACAGCGAGTGGCAGCAGGGAATGTGGCACCGGGTCTGCGCACTTGCACTGTGTGGGGAAATTTGTGCCAGCGATTTTTTTCGTGTTTTAACAGGAGGTGCTGCTTTCAGTGCTTCATCTCAGGCGTTGATCACACTGAGGCCACGCTGTTGCAGTTTATGGTGTGGCCTCTATTTTATAACACTGTGTTTTATTAGCATTTTAACGTTTTGGCAACTTCCCCGAGGAAGGTTTCTTCCACTAAGTAGGAGATTCTGAGGTTTATATTTTATGAAGACTGCAGTCTAGAAAAGGGGAAAATGCAAACTAGTTTCAGGTAGTTTTTAATGTAGTGCCATTAACACAAATTTCAATAATAGAACACAATTTCAAATAATTTTAAAGATACATTGATTTATGGAGTTTTATTATTTATTCCTTATATAAACTCATTTTACTTGTATCACTGATCCATCTGACTAGGTTTTCTTTTTTTTCTTGTTTTTTTTTTTCCTTTGTCTGTGCTTGTTCTTCCTAAGATTATTAATTATATATTTGTAATGAATCTAAAAACCATCACGTCATTTAATTGATACTTGATGCCATTGTATGCTTACAAGAAGATTGGTATTTATCAATATTATATAAATAGGTCTCCATGGAAAGATGCTACGAAATTGATGAGTATGTTAATTATGTTCATATCACCAAAGTTAAAACTGAAGAAAGAGCTTGATTTGAGCTAACACCCAAAAGATTGTACTTCATTACAGGAAAATTTTCTCAGTCAGGATCCCCTTACAGGCTCAGTGAGTGATGTAGAGCCTGTCCCTAAATATTAGTCTGTGAAAAGAGGATCATAGTGTTTCTGGATACACCAGGCAGGTCCCCATTGTATTCACCCCTATGTTGCACACACTCATTTCCATATTCCATCAGGAGACCCCTGTTGGACCCTACTCTGTGGAATACAGATTTTATGCTGTCTATAAAATGCTCCATGCGTACACACATGGAGTTGTTCAAAAAAATAGAAAAAAATGTTCTGTTTTCACCTAAATTTGTGGTGATTTCTTTTTTTTAATCCCTGGAAGTGTTTAGGGCCAGGTTGGATGGGGGTTGGAGCAGCCTGGTCTAGTGGAAAGTAACCCTGCCCCCCTGGCAGGGGATTGGAACAAACTTATTTTTAAGGTCCCTTCAAATCCATTCTATGAATTAGTGCTCTAGACTAAACAGGAGGTGAGCATCTCAGTCTTGAAGTTCCTTTAAAAAAAAAACGCATTGGAAACCTTAGATTTTTATTTTTAGGGTCACTCATGGTAAGAGTCTTAGTTCTGTTTTATTCATCTGAGCCACACTGTAGATTTTAACATATCTTTGCAAATGATCTATTAATGATGTTAAAATTGGCCTTCACCTCTAAGTGTGAAGGTGCTTTTGATAGTTCTACATTTCAGCTGTTATCTTTGGTACCAGTTCTAGGCAAATCTAATGTATAGTGTCAAATTTCAAGTTTTAAAACTAATGGGTTTGTCTTTTAAGAAGTGCCACAAGGTTCTTCCTAAAGTTTTCCATATACTGAAGTTTTCCACATACGCAACTTTTCCATATACTCGAGCTGCCATAGTCTCAAAAAGTAGCTCCCATATTTGTAAGCTCAGTCTGTCATTCCACTGAAAGACATGAAAAAGGGGGACAAAATAATGGTTTGGGGTTTTTTTCCAGTTCTAGTATAAGAAAAAAAAAGCTATTTCCTAGTCTGCTAAAGCAATAAATAACAAAATTTATTGATTGCAAAAATAGTTAAATCTCACAAATTTTTCTATGCAGAAACAGGATTAAATGAAATTTTTAGGAAAAAAGCTATGTGTTCTTACACATTTAAATTCCTTGTTAAAAAAAAAAGATAATTCTTGTATCAGTTCAATTTGTTTGTTACACTTTTAAATGATTACCAAAGAAAGGTGGTCGTATGTGTGACTATTAGTCAAAACATTGTTTCTTCTAAATCCATATTTTAGCTACACTTTAGCTTATTGTAATATCCATTGTGCTCCTTATTTCAACATTTAAGAAATAAAAAGGAATGTTATTGACAAAAATATTTTTATTCAAATTATTTCCTGAGGTATTAAAATTGAAGGTAGAAAAAATTAACTCATGGGCATTATTAGTTCTCTTCTGGCTTCTGACAATTTCTTTCTAAATCTCCTTTCTGCACAGCTTCCCTAGAGAAGCTCGAGTGACTTTTTTCCTGCAACTATTTCTGTGTGTTTGTCACATAAAATAATTCAAGCAAAATGAATAATGCCAAGACAATTACCTTGGTCCAATGTGTTCTCAAGTAGATTTTTTCTCAACAGGTTTCATTTTCTATTAAATTCCACATTCTGTTACAAAATGTTGATTTTGCAAATTAAAATTTGATCTGAAGGGTCAAGAAGCACTTGAAAGTCCTAAAAGAAAAGTAGCAGAAATGGCTCGTTTTAATTAATTAGAATTTTTTTTAATGTAATGTTGAAGAAAATACTGCACCCTGTTTGCAATAAAAATAGAGGAAATAGTTGTTAAATAGCCAGTATAATACAGTTAGAAATGTACATCTGCACCCCTGAACATCGCAGAGTCAGCAGAAAAGACCTGCAAACAATCCCTGGTATGGGTGATGAAAGGAGCTGTTCTCTGCCAGGGGCTCTCCCATAGCCCTCCACAATTTGTCAGAGCTCAGCAAAGCTCAGCCCAGGTTAATGCCCTGGTCCAGCTCAGCCTGGGGCCAGACACCCCTGGTTCAGGGTGCAGTGCCTGGAGCCTGCTGGGGAGGGGCTCTTCATTGCCTGGCTCTCTGCAGAGCAGAGTCTGTGGCTCGTGCTGGAAGCACAGACTGATGAATAGATAAATCTTTTTACCTGTGTCTATAGCAAAGTGCAATTTTACAATCCCTGAGATGCTGCCTTAAGAGGACTTCCCTGTTTCCCTCTCCGTGTTTCCCAGGTCACCTTCTCCTGTTTTCACATTTCCAGTGTAGTGATGGAAGCCATGTACAAGGAGCTTTTCCTTTCCCATCACCCTTTTACCAAGCAGCTCCCCCTCCCCAGTCTGCTTCTCTCAGGGTACAGGGAAGATGGAAGGGAAAGGAGCCAGGGGCTGGAAACTCCTCTCCAGCTGGGAGCAGCAGCACTTTGTGCCCACTGTGCACTTAGCAGCAGCAGCAGAGCACTTGCCAAAGAGAAAAAACTGACTGTGCCTCTTAGAGGAATAGCTCATCTTCATCTCCCTTGGGTTAAACAAAGCTGCTTATCCTGCTGGCCAGAGAAACGCTTTGTCTTGCCTGTGTGTAAAGCTGGACTTGGTAAACCAAGTCCTCCTCTTGGCAAAGCGCAAGCAAGGGTTCCAAATCAGGATGGAATGCAGTGTACAAACATCAGTCATTCCCTAAGATGAGGGAGTTTGAACCTTGGTGTGAAGAATTGATCATATAAAACAGAGATGTGGCATTGCACAATGTTTCTCAAGTGTGTTAGGCACCCACAGGCATGGATGGTATTGTACCCTGCAGGGAGGTTTTGGAGTTTCAGTGTGGCTGCAGGGTCACAGCTTTGGCCTGGCTGAATGTGAGGGAGCTTTGTACTCTGCAAAGCCTCGTTAGACAATGAGGCAAACCCTCATTAGACAAGGAAAGCACTGACTGCCATTCTGTGTACACTTCTCACTGCGTACACAAGCACTTTCTCGATTTAGGTGTATAGAGGGAGCTGGGCAATATTGTGGTCCCTCAGTATTCTGAAAACCTTTGGAGTAAACTGCATTTAGAGTAAATGAGGTGCAAGTGTTCCACTACTTCACTTATAAACATAACTTCACTTTTGTAATTAGCTTTAATACCTTTAATTCTCTTTCTTTTTCAGTCTTGTGTCTCTCATACGAGGCCAAGTGGTGACTACAGATGGGACTCCTCTAGTTGGGGTGAATGTGTCGTTTGTCAAGTATCCAAAGTACGGCTACACCATCACTCGCCAGGATGGCACGTGAGTGTCCCTGCTCCACTGAGCCCCTGTTTGCTGTGGAGTGTCTTTGCTGATTAACAGATGGTGTGATCTAATGGAACCATGTGGTACCAGGCACTGCCTTCCTCCCAGGGCAAAGAGCTATTAAGTAAACACAAAAGTAATTTTTCACACGGCATTTTGAATGCTAACTGCATGTAAATACAAACAGGCTGACTTCTGATAATGACGTGCTAGCAGGCAGACTCCTTTCAAATAAATTGCTCTGTATCCATGAAAACATTTGTGGGCTACAGCAATATCCAGCTGAGACAAGAAATATTTTATTTTAAAATGCAGTGCAGGCTAACACTTCTAGGAAAAAGGAAAGCATCATTACAGAATAGTGTATTTTGTTGAAATTTCCCTTCTGCTTATCTTTGCTTTTGAAGATACACTCTCTTTTGAGTTTCTTCAGAGTAGAATGTAATCAAAAGATTCTAATTGAATATATTTAGACAATTTCCTGCTGTGCGAAAAAGTGCTTTTTCCCCCTTGTATCAGCATATTTGAAATGCACACAAATTCAGATAAACAAAAGTCAGTGTATCATAGTTTATCTGGTTTAATGGCTGTGGTAACTAAAATAGTCTATCTGACACAGGCATTGTAAACATTTGCCATCTTATCTTGATCTTGCATAAAAACAGTGGAATTGAAATAATTAATAGGAGTCAACTGAACTATAGGGAGTATTTAAATTCCATATTTTCCAGAATATTAATCTGTTATAATAAAAGTATAATGTTGATTTCAGTGGTTTAAAATTGCAGTAAATGGTGAGATGAACTATATTTAAATCTGCATAGATTATTGAAGTCATTGAGTAATTTGTTACATTGCCAGCATTTACATAGAACAGCTGATACCTATTTCTGTTGTCAGAACAACCTGGAAGCATTTCTCATTTAGGCCAGGTTTCAAATGCCTGTGCAGCTCCATGTTACTGCTGTGATTGTGTAGGGGGTTGGGAGTAAACACCTAGCATCTCTGAAAAATGATAGATCAGTTATCTTGGAGACAGGAATTCTTACTTGTAGAACACTTCTCATTACTATTCTCTTACTGCCATGTGTCCCATTCTATGTTTGATGGACAGGATCTTTTAGGAAAGGGATAATTCAGTGTCCAGCTCAGAATGAACTTGGCTTCTCTGCTGTTTCTATATAAAGGTGACTTGTGATAATGAATGTGGTGGTTTGTTTGTTGGATATTTTTTAAATTATTTATACAGAATTTATAATATTATCGGAATGAGCTTTGTCCAGGTGACTTCAAATCATTGCTTGTCTTGGCTGGTTTTCAGCTGTTCAGTTGCCAGAGGTTCATATCCCATTATTGATCATTTGGAGCCATGACATTTAAAACATAATCATGGTCTGCTCACTCTCCCGGCCTCTGGTGCTGTGAAGAGAGAATGACAAGAGTGAAAATAAGAAAACTCATGGGTTGAGACAAAAACAGTTTAATAACTGAAATAATAATTATAAAAACTGTAATGAAAAGGAAAATAACAAAAAGACAAAGGAATTCCCAGCCAGATTCTGAGCAGCCTTCCCACTAGTTTATATAATGAGAATGGCACTGTATGATCTGGGATATCCCTTGGTTCATTTGGGGTCAGCTGTCCCAGCTGTGTCCCCTCCCAGCCCCATTCTGCTCCCTGGTGGGGTGGAGTGAGGAGGAGGAAAGGCCCTGACTTTGTGTAAGCACTGCTCTGCAATAATGAAGGCATCCCTGTGTTATCAACATCATCGTCACCCTGAATCCAAAACTCAGCAGGCCGCCAGCTGCTAGGAATAAAATTAACTCTATCCCAGCCAAAACCAGAAAAATACCCATCACTGTTGGTATGCCTCTATACCTGTCTCAATAACCAGGAATGTTATGACTGGAATTACTCAGTCCTGTCACTTCTAAAGGCCACATTTTTCTAGGTTTGACTTGGTTGCAAATGGGGGAGCATCCCTGACGCTGCACTTTGAACGAGCCCCGTTTATGAGCCAGGAAAGGACAGTGTGGCTGCCGTGGAACAGCTTCTATGCCATGGACACACTTGTGATGAAGACAGAGGAGAACTCTATTCCCAGCTGTGATCTCAGTGGGTTTGTCCGTCCTGACCCAGTCATCATTTCATCACCACTTTCAACTTTCTTCAGTGACACTCCCAGCCGCAATCCCATTGTGCCAGAAACCCAGGTAAGAACAGTGTGAGTGAGAGAGCTACAGAAATCAGTGGCCAGGTGACAGTTGTGACCTGAGCACAAGGCCACCTTGTGTCCCTTGCAACTGCTACAGCAAATGTCTCTGCAGAGCTGCATTTGTTCTGGCAGGTTTTCTAGTGAGGGCTGCAGGAGATATCCCAGTTTGTCACCCAGACACATTTGTCCTTGATTCCCTTGCACCCTTCTATTATCATACAACATATCAAGTATGTCTGTGTATTTCAGTTGCCAGCTTAGGTGTTTCAAGAGAATTTTACAGAGACTTGGCAGGTGGTGCTGACCACAGACTGTTTCCTCATTTCTTACTTAGGACAAAGGAAAACTCTATTGGTTCTGTTTTTTCACTGCTGTATTGAGTTAGGCTTTATACTGTTAGTGGAAATCGTGTGTTCCTATGATATTTCTTATGTTTCCCTTGCATATAATTTGCAGTAAAAATGCTTGTGCTTATTTGCCCTTTTGCCAGTAGTGGGCTCTTAAAAAGATGTGTACACAGACACCAAATAATTATTTGTCAGAAGTGTCAGCTGAACTATGTTGGTTTGAGGATATCCACTCCCAGTAATAGAAAGACATAAGTTTATAAGAATACAGAAGGTGATACATTTGAAAAAAGAAATCATTCATGTAAAATGTTTGATGTCTTTCCTATCCAGGTTCTTCATGAAGAAATTGAGATCCCAGGCTCTAGTATAAAGCTCAGCTACCTGAGTTCCCGCACCGCTGGATACAAATCCTTACTGAAGATCATCATGACTCAGACACTTGTGCCACTGAATCTGATCAAAGTTCATTTGATGGTAGCAGTAGAAGGGCATTTGTTCCAAAAATCATTTCAGGCATCTCCCAACTTGGCATATACATTTATCTGGGACAAAACAGATGCCTATGGTCAGAAGGTTTATGGGTTGTCAGATGCTGTAGGTAAGTCAGCATATAGAAGCTCCAAAACTTTCCAAGCAACACCTGTAATCCTAAATAAGAAAACTTCAAGCTTCCTTATGGAGGAGCAAATATAGACTGAACAGCTCTTGTCTCTCTGACACAATTTATCTTTTATGGTTCTTTTACACATTAAAGATCATATGCAGAAGGTCTAAACTCCATCAGCATGCCTGGGTTTCCTGCTCAGTGTTTGACGTAGAAGGTTTAAACCAGGCAATAGGAAAAACTGGCCACAGGAAGTTAGGTGAATCCATCATTCCTATTTTATTTTCTTTAGTTATAAAATAATCCTCGTGCTGGACTGGCTGGCAGTTCTGCAGTGCATTTGGGTTTTCACACATGCCCTTATTGTAGTCTCTTGTGGTATAACACATTTGAAATGAAAATGCTCTTCCGCTAATGCTGTTCAGTCTTGTAGTTCTGCAGCTATTTTTAGTTAGCTTGGTTCTAGTGGGTGGGAAAAAGATCATCATAATATTTTTCAGTTTTCATTGAATAGCTGAATAATTTTGATACAACAGTGTTAAAAATGAGCATCAGAGTTGTGCCAATGTGGAAAGAGCAGTTTGGGTGTTTTTTTTAAATACTAATTATTGTCTATATTTTCTAAATTTTTTGTTGCTGTAGCTTTTCTTTCTTTTCTTTCCCATTGCATGGGATATTGCTTTCCTGTGTAATGCTTACATAGCGCTAGTGCTGAAATGCACACAAAGTTTTCACTGCCCTTTGGTATATGATATGTAAAATGAATACACTAAATAAATGCTGTGAACATCTGGCAAATTAAGAATTTATCTTGTCCTGTTATCTGATATTTTTAATTATTTAAAATAATTTTACTATATTTTAAAAATTTTATTTCTCACTCTCCTCTCACTAAACCCATCACTTCCCAGTGTGAGCTATTAAAATAGAAGTGATGAGATCCCTGCAGAGTACATGTGAATGAAGTTTCAAATTTGTGTCTAGTCGAAGATCTGAATATAATCACTCCCATCTTCTTGAGGGGGCTAGGGGACTGGAATATTCGATGATTTGAATGTGCTCTGGACATTTAACTCAGTGTTTATTCAGCAAGTATATTAGATTTTATTTTATTTCAGTGTCTGTGGGTTTTGAATATGAGACTTGCCCCAGTCTTATTTTATGGGAGAAGAGGACAGCACTGCTGCAAGGATTTGAACTGGATCCTTCAAACTTAGGAGGATGGTCTCTGGATAAACATCATGTACTTAATGTCAAGAGTGGTGAGTTTGTTCATTCCTTGTGTTTGCTGTCCTATATGGGTTTTTGTCTGCGAACACTTGTTATTTGTATTATACTTACACTTCCAAAAATTCAGTTTCTCCGTGTTTTTTGTTTCATCTTTAGCTCAGTAAGGTATGAGGCATATTTTAGTTCTCAGAAAAACTTTTTAGAATTTCAGCACATTTTTACTGTTCTGCACAGCATAAATTTCTTAAAGTCCTAATCTTTTTTTCTCTACTCTGTTTTTCATTTATTCCCCTGTAATATCTTTCTATCTTCCCTGTTTTTCTCATGCTTGCCACATCTGTTCCTGGCTCCTTTTGCTTGACCTCTTTTTCCCCCTAACCTGAAATGGAGCTTACAAGGAGTATGAGTCTGTGACAAGATACTGAGTCTCCTTTGTCTTTCTCATTAGTCACCTGTTTGCTTTTTCCTCACTTTTTTTTTGTCTTTCCATATCCTAAGCTGAATCTTCGTGATCTTCATATTTTACCAACAACTCTTTGGGAGCTGAATGCTCAGCATGCATTGTATTTGTTTCCTGCAAGGTGTTGTTAGCAGCCTTCCTGCTGATCATTACCAAATAACAAAGTGTATTTCTGCTTAATAAATCTAAAGTATTGTTCAGAATTGGCAAGATCAGGCTATTTGAACTCACTTCCAGTGCTGGGCAGTGGATCCACATTTGGGTAGTACATGCCAACAGCGAGTGTTGTCACCCGTGGGGAGCCAGTTGTGTTAGGACCATACGACTTCATTTGCACAAGAACATGAGGCTGAAGGTTTCCAGCCAGATTTCTACAGTTTTTGATGACACAGAATATGGTCACACTGTCAGAAAATCCACTCCCTTCTTGGGGCAGGGGTCTGCTCTTTGAACAAATATTTTGAAGATAAATCCTATCTTGAAGGTATTTTTTTGAAGCCTAATAGAGATCTGTACCACCAGCTTCCCTCTTGCCTTTTATCATTGATCCTTAGCAGCCCTTCTGGGAGTTTCATCTTCCTCCTATCTTTTCATTTTCTGTGCTATCATCTTCTCTGGTGCCTCCATTTCTCATTTTTCATTTTCAATTAAAAAAGTGTGAAAGACTGAGAGGTGGAAAGAGAACAGTAAGGTTGCCACAGAATTCTAAACAAAACGTGAAACAGGAAACTGGAGTGAGACTCGAATAAGGAATACCTCTTCTCCACCCACTCAGAAACCATCTAAACCCCAGTCCCAAGCCAGAGGTGTGTGGCAGGGCTTTCTTTCATAATGAATATCAAAGGACTTTGGGTGTAGGTTTGGGTCTGTGGGTGCGTATGTGTGTGGGTTTTAACACTGTATCTTCATTGCACCTTTATTTTTACTACTGCAAAATCCTTCTGCACCATTGAGAAACCAAATGCTGGAGTCGTTTCAATGTACAGTCCCTAAAAACAGATGTTGAAAAGAAAACAGCCTGAAGTCCCCTGCAATGAATGGTGGTAATAACCACTTCTTCTGCTCTCTGTCCTTAGGTATATTGCACAAAGGCAACGGAGAAAATCAGTTTCTCACTCAGCAGCCGGCTGTGATAACCAGCATCATGGGCAACGGGCGCCGCAGAAGCATATCCTGTCCGAGCTGCAATGGCCTGGCAGAAGGAAATAAGCTCTTGGCCCCTGTAGCACTGGCAGTGGGTATTGATGGAAGTCTCTTTGTTGGCGATTTTAACTATATACGGCGTATCTTCCCCTCCAGGAATGTCACGAGCATACTGGAGCTGAGGTAAGGCTTAACCTCAGTGCTTCGCTTCTGGAGCCTGTGCTCAAATCAGCCTTTACCATTACCTTTTATAATTTTGAAAAACATTGTCACTTTCAACCTATTTAAATTCCAGTGGAGAAATGGGGCACAGAAATGCATAGTTCAAAGTCTGTAACTTACCAGAGCAGTGACTAAAGTGAAGGACTTAAGAGTACAAATTAACTTGTACAGAAAGTACAAACCATCTCTTTCTGTCTCGTTAGTGATCACTGATTCAGTCCTCCCTCAGAACATCTTTTAGTTTTGTTTGAAAACTCTGGAATTGACTGCCCTTAGGTACTGAGCCACAGCGACAGGCAAAGGTGTAACAGCCTGATGAGGTCAGAGGGAAGGCTCTCCTGCCAGTGGTTTTGAGATCCACTTTCGCATTTCTTCTCCATGCTTGTGAGTCTATTTCTGTAGGTTGACAAGTGCAGCTCAGGTTGACATACAGAGTCATTTTGTATCATCAAAACTCTTTCTAAGATTGTAACTCTTTCTCCCTGTCCCATGCCCCCCTCCAACCTTAAGATTTGATCACTTAATAGGCAAGGCATGAGTGTAGAGTGTACCACTTCACCCATTTCTGTTCCATCTCCTTTTTCATTCTTCTAGGAGAGGCAAGAGCTACTGCTTCAAACCCTAACTGGACCTTATACTTACAGCACTACTGAGTATTTGCAGAAAAAGGAGGAAATACAGCGTGCCCTGGCTGTCTGCTGACCCTCCTGGAGCCCACTCAGGCAGTAGCATTGGTGCTCCTGGAAACTGGATATAGCTATAAAATACATTGAGTGAATTTAGGTCACAAGTCTTTTTTTAATGATACGACCAATAACCAATTCCTCTGCTTCCACGTTTAGTTTTTAATTAGTGGAAAAAAGTGCAAAATGATTGGACTGTTAAAGAATAGGAGGCCTAACTCTATTTTGCACCTCTCTTCCATTCATGTCATTCTGTTGATGTCACTATTGTGAATCCTGATTCTATAGAAAAGAAAAGAGATCTGGTTCAGGCCAATTCAACTCTGAATTCACTCTCTGACACCTACCTCATACGCCATCAGGCTGCCTCATTATATTTTTTTTCTAAAAAAGTCATGGATCATCCAGTGCTTTCTGCTAGCAGCTCAGTTTAAACCACAGAAGGTAGCTGGCATGAAAGTGTGGCCTGCTATAAATATTTATATCAATATGCACTATAATTATGCATTATATAGAATATGTTAATTTTTTTTTTTTCTAAGTTGTTCAGACTTTTTTGGTTTCTAGTAAATACTACTACAGCTTTAGAGGTGAAAAGAAACATTTTCAGATTAGGATACTTGTTATAATGCAATTTTATGCACCTCACTTACCAATATCAGCCAGTGACAGTTTCGTAGCCCACCTTATGTTTGAAAATGTTGCCTCAAAATTTAAAATAGTGTGAGTACCTTGCTTTCCCTCTCTGTCAGAGATTGAGAGGGAACTTGTGCTTTCCTCATGTGTGAGGGAAAATTGGAAAGGACATCAGTAAAGAAATAGAAGATGGATTTTTATCTGCTGTTGTCCACTTTCTCCTTTATGAAAGTCTGTTTTCCATAGCATAGTTTCTTTAGCTTCTGTTATAACTAGAAGCAATTAACAATAAAGTTAATGCATTTTGAGTGCTGTTGGGCAGCTGCAAAGGACTTGACATACAGATTCTTTAGGATTTACAGACTTTAGGATTAGCCTATGTTGTCTTTTACTCCCTGTTCCTCTAAAGGGAATTAAGCTCCATTCCAGCAAACATAATCTATAGCAGTAATTGTGATTCATTGCTCATCTTGAAATCTGCATGAGTTACACCGGTAAGAGTTGGAAGATTTGAGCCTTTTAAGTGTGGATGAGAGCAGAGTCTTCAGCTCATACCAAGCAGTTTGGATTATGTTGCAACCAGTATGTCCACAAGTATTACAAACCAAATACATCGCTTTGTTTAGATTTCACAGATGATGTAATTTTGATTTCACATAAGCCCCTACAAGTCTCGAGTACCTTTATACCTCAGAATATCTCAGTGTGCATATTTCTTTCGCACTGTCCTGGTGAAGGTGCCTGGTTGGAATGGCCAGCAGGAATTTTGGCTCAGGCATTGCATGTTGGGCTTTATGCTGGGGCTGCAAGCTGGGGGCTGTGCCTGGAGTGCTGCAGCTCAGGAGTCACAAACCTCTTTGCTCTGTTCAGTGCATATTCCTAAATGGAATTTCCATCAACACAGTGAAATGCTGTGTGAGTGGAGAATGTGTTCATTTTCTTGTGGGAAGCAGAGAGCACTTTTCCTTTGGCTTTGTGTCTGGGCAGTAGGTTGTGGATCAGTTAATGCTATTTATCTCCCATTATACAGTACCTTACTGCTCACTTAGAAGGGATTTTTTTTACCCTAACGTTGCCTTTGATAGGCTTGAACCGATACTAAGGATCATCCAAACTTGCTTTAAGCAATTATATTAGAGACTGGGAGGAGAGAAAAACAAACTGCATAGTAAAAATTTAGTAGTAATAGCCTGTTGGAAAACTATTTTGATTAAAGTGGTTGCCTCCAACTGGCAGACAATATACTAACCCCAGTGCTTCCCTCTACCCAGTTCTGTATTCAGAGAACTGCCAGTTTCTCTCACTCCTAGCCCACGAGCTACACATATTTCCATGTGAAAGTTCTTTCAGTGGTTCAGAAAGTTTCCTAAATATGAGGGGAGGGGGGTGGGGGCAGGGGTATCCTAGAGGGAATTAGCTTGCAGCTCTATCCCTCCCAGTCACTCTTCATCTGTAAACTAAGCTAAGGCTAGTGCTGAAAAGAGATATCTTCTCCTGTGTCCTTTTGTAAAATAAAACAAATACTATGTTTGCTTTACCATCTATTCTTCAGCTAACTGTTTGTTCTTTTTTCTTCTGTTCCCTTTCTATAAAGAAATAAAGAGTTTAAACATAGGTAAGACATGAGCTCTTTCCCATATAATTTGATATGGTTTGTTTGCTTCATTGTGTTTGCTTTTTGTGTTGTGCTTCTTGTGTAATGTTATGTTCTTCATGTACCATATATAGAAACATTTTTATGTGCTAATTCTGTGTTATGAATATGCTAAGCATTAGCAATTATGACATGCAGTCAAAAAGCAGCCAATAAGTTCTGACAGTAATTAGAAATTTCTAGTAGAATGCAAGTATAATGAACCCCAAGGTAACTTCTAGATAAACACCTCTACCCGCTGTCTATAATTGATCTGAATGGTCAAGGTAAACTACAACAGCATTTTCACAAATGCCAGAAACGTTCACAAAAGCAGTAATGACTGCATATAGGTCAAAAACTCATTTTCTGGTCATTAATGATTTTCTGAACCCACTGTCCTTTGCCATAATTTAGTTTGTATTTCTTTTGTCAAACACGTTTAATAGCCAACCTGTGGGGCTGGCTGTGTGCAACCACTAGATGCAGTCACTGTGAGTTTCAGGAGGGAGGCATAACCCTCCTGGATGTTAGGAGGAGAACACCAGGCCTTCTGGATGGCTGCAGCATAGGAAATGCTTGTGCCACTTTCATGCCACGCCTGGGACAGGGAGGATGTTCACCCTGCAGAAAATCAAGGGCAAGAACAAGAACAGCTCTTGTAGACTGTTTCATACTGTCCTGTGCATTACCCTTTTAAAACCATACTTTCCATCCCTGTGGTACAAGTTGATGCCATAGATGGTCTGGACTAAACAGGATAATTTCCCCTTAACAGTATATTCTGGTATAGTAAGTGTAACACCCCTAAACATTCTTACCTGAATGAATTCATTCACAATTTGCTAATGATTATTGGTGATGCTGGAGGCTCCTCGTTTGCTTCAACTAAGCCTAGTTTGTTTTTCAGCTTCTTAGAAAATTACTCTGGAGAGCTTCTCTTTTGGTTAAATTTAAAGAAAAGCTGCTGTTGAAAAAGAATTTGATGCACCTGTGAGAAGAACAGGGTGAATGAGCTGCACTTGCTGCCAGGCCCCAGGCTCCCTCAGAGAGCAGAGTGAGGCTGCAGGTGCTGGTGTCCACACATTTACTTAGGGGCTGGAGGCACAGACATTATTGGCAGAGGCCTCTGAGCAACACTGAATGCCATGGAAAATCTTTTAAAACAAGGTACAATCCTTGGTCTCTTACAATTCAAGTGAAAGATTACAACAGTGCGGTGAAAAGAGAGGCAGAGGTCTTTAATTGCTCAGATGCCAGTTTGAGAAACATTGAGTACTCATTTCTAAAACGAAGCCCTGTTTGAAGTAATAGTCTCATCGATTCTTTAGGAGCACAGTGAGTGCATGTTACCTTCCAGCAGTCATTTTCTGCCAAATTCCCTCAAAAATTTGCTTAGAGTCTTCCATTAACTGTTCCCTTACCTAGCTGAGGAAAGAGGGAAGGAGTATGGAACAGGTCTGCAGCTCCATTGAGCTGCTCTCTGATCTGGAACCAAAGCTTGTGACTGACTCCCTGGCACAACTGCCCTGGGGAAGATTCCAGAGAAGAAAGGCAGGGTGAGCTCCATAGATGCACCGTGACTGTAGGAGAGGAAAGGGAAATATCCCATGTTCTGCTATTGGTCTTTACCCTGACTCATTTGCTATCCCATCCTGGTAGCAGCAGGGCACACTTAGGGCTCGCTGAGGGCAGAGGGGAGGCAGGGGTGGCAACAGGCTGGCAAAATCATGAGTGAGAACAAGAGAGACCCCTCATTCCTGCAGGTTGGCTGCTGGTCCCCTGGGCACTGTGTGAGCAGCTCTCACCACTGAGTCCAGCAGGGCTCTCACTTCCAGTGCAAGCAGCAGTGTCTGAGCCCAGCTCCAGTCTGTGCCTGCCTCAGGTCCCCGTTTGGCCAGGGTAGGGGGCTGTGCCTTGTTCCAGAAGGGCCATGCAAAAGGCACCAGCTGCAGGGCAATCTTGAGCTGAGTTGGGGTGTATTTGTGAAGTACAGCACAATGCCAGTGCCACAGCAGAGTGTGTTCTTCAGTGAAAGGGGAAAGCGTGGTGGGAGAACAGAGCAGAGTTTCAAAGGACAAACGTGCAGGTGTTTGTATGGCTCAGGTACCTGAGGAATCTCTGAAGTGGAAAGAACTATTTTTCTATGTTGCAGAGGAGATTGTGCATTATTTTGGAGGGATGAGAAGGAATGTGGTAAGGGCATAGTGAAGAGGTGCAGTCTGCTGCTGAAGATAAGGAGAGGAACTTGGGGAATAATGAGATTGTGCTCTAATCTCAAGCATGTCACTGGTTTCCCTGCATAACTTTGTCTACACCACTTAACCTCTCTGTGCCTCAGTTTCCTCCTCTGTAAAATGGGTGCTACACCCATCTTTTTAAAGTACTTTGAGATCCATGCATGAAATAAACCTGCCAAGTATTTTTTTGTTTATTGTGTTTCTTCATCTCTAATTTCTACACTCCTAGACTTCAGCAGATGGTATTGCCTCTGCCTACTGAATTGCGATCAAACCAATCTCCTTCCTGCTTTCTACAGTCTTAGAACAAACCCTAATTGACCTAAACCCATAGCATGTCAAAGACTGGCATAGAGGAAAATAACTGTAGAAAGTGACATTTTGGGGCCTCCTCATTCCTCCAAATCTGGTCATGACCATGTGACCACAGTTACCTTTGTCTGCAATGGATCCATCTGCCGAAAGTGGCTTTATTATAGTTTCAGCAATTCTGATCAAGAAATGGTTTATGTCCATCATAACTTACCTCTGTGTATCCTCACTCTTGGAGATGGGCACTTTTGCCACATGAAACTAGGAGTGTGGATATTTGGAGGCAAATATCTCTGGTTACTGGTAAGTAGCCTTCATTTTTTTTCCTTCCTGTCTTCATTTGTCCTCTATGCTTTGAAATCACCATTGACCTTATTTACACTCATCCATAGGCTCCAAAGGCTGGAAAATTCACATCATGCTTAAAATCCAAATAAACTGAGTAAAACTAGCCAGGCAAGATTTTGAAAATATTTCTGCACTGCAGTTCTGTGTGTGTGAATGTATATATATATTGTGAAGATTGACATTTCTCAATTTGCAGATGATTTGCTAAAGTAGTTCTAAAATGTGACAAGCTGTCAAAAAAGATATATTTCAGAAGAGAAGTAGCTTTCCATATGAGTGCCCATTCCAATCACAAACTGAGGAGCAGTTTTTCAATAACAGAAGGTTTGGAGTTAAAGTCAGACACTTGGGGTCTCTGGTTTTAGTTATATAATCATCTTCATCTGCTGTAAATGAGATTCTTGATAAGAATGAATGAGAACAAATTTGCTTTAGAAATAAATTTGTTATGCCTCTGCCTCCTATTTATACAAGACCTCACAAATCTTGTGGCGTAATCTAAGTAACTCAGAGGCTGATTCTTTGATCTTACTCCTACGACTTCTGCTTCCAAAGGAAGTTAAACAAGGTGGCAGGCAGGGGGGAAACAGATAAGCCAAAGAGAATTGACCTGGAGCAGATCTAAAGGGCTAAAGAGATCAAGAGGAAAGACTGCTGTGCAGCTCTGGCTTATTGGGCTCTGCTGTGCAAGGTTCAGTGTAAAAGGATGAGTGAGGTTTAAAATTACAATCCCTCTGAACACTGACCAGGCCCTAATCAAGTTAGGTCCTCAGGTGATGGTCCTTCAGACTTCACTTCTGTACGAAGGTGTCAGACTTTCTTTCCAGATCTTTCTGTGCCTGATGAGTATCCAAGCTCTGAAAGCCTGTGAAGTTTCTAGACTGCTCAGCTGTTTCTGTTTTATGCTTTCTTTTTCCCTAAAGCAACAATCCCGCTCATAAATACTATCTGGCCGTGGACCCTGTTTCAGGCTCCCTCTACGTGTCGGACACCAATAGCCGGCGGATCTACAAAGTCAAGTCCCTCACGGGCACCAAGGACCTTGCTGGTAACTCTGAAGTGGTGGCAGGGACAGGAGAGCAGTGCCTGCCCTTTGACGAAGCCAGATGTGGGGATGGAGGGAAGGCAGTGGACGCAACCCTAATGAGCCCTCGAGGTAAAGGAGGAAAAGAAGCCAGAGAAAATGACTGTGTGCAGCTAGGCTGGATGTGGAAATAATTATCTGGCAATTAAATCACTCCTTGCTCGGTGATTTTTATTCTGGGCTTTAATTACAGTGGATTGGCAAGTGTTCGTGCTTTGTTTAGTTAAAGCAAACTTTATTACCCCAACACTGAGTGCTGCAAAAGGAGAACAGAACACAAATTAGCAGGGTACCACTCACTCCAAGAAGCAAGCATGCAAACTGGGAAACTGATTACTGTTTGAGATGCAGTCTTTGGGGAGAGAAATTGCTTGCTGTGGTTTTTCTCTGTTCTTCCTCTATGTAACTCCTTTTCCTTGAGTCAGAGGAAAACATAAAAGGATTTTTGCCCTTTCCAGTTTCTAAATTTTAACAAAAGTTTTCAAGATGATACAGAGATTTGGGGATGTGTTTCTTTTTAAGGCCTTTTTTTCTCTGTTGTTTCATCTTAATTGTAAAGATGAATTAATGAGGTGTATTGCCGGGTGTTTCAAACATCTTTGGGTTTTTTTCAGGGGCTGAAAATAACTAGATGATTATAACGGTACACAAAAATGGGATGTCCAGTTTCTTTGTATAGGACGCACTTTCAGTTAACACATAGAAATTAAAAAGATGAAGCTGTATCTTCTCTCACTGCCCAATAGGATGAGCACTGCAACCATTTGAAGACAGAAATTATTCTTAGATCAATTTTTTATTTTCAGCCTGAGAAATGGACAAGGCAGTGCACCAAATCAAAGCAGAAAAGGCAAGTGAGAAAAAGGCTGCCCTCCTTCCCAACCAACAGCAGCATCTGTCTGTTCCTCTGAGGGAGCACCCTTTCATTCTGTGCCTTTCCTCTCTAAGGACTCACAATGTGACAGGCACTGAACCGTCCCTTTTTTTTTAGGCTGGCAAACCCTGTGTCTTCATCTGAAAACACCAGCTGTCTTTTCCATATTTTTACTGCAACAGGTCAAGGAATTAAAAAAACATCCAGAAATAATACAATGTCCTCCTAGTTTTCAAAAAATTTTAAAGGTATTTTAAAAGATTTCTAAAAATGCTTCATCTTCATTACATCCTTCAGATGAAGAAAGTAATACCTCAAATTTTTGAGTAAAATTAGGAGATAATTTTTTAATTGAGTTTATGTAATATATCATAGAGAGTTTGAATCTAGAAATAAGCTTATGCATTCTGCTGGGTCTTTGGCTTGTTTTGGGATTTCTGTGGTTTTCTTTATGACCTTGAAGGATAAACCTTCTTGATGCCATTTCTTTGGCAGAGCTGTGGGTTGTTGGAAGGTTCCAGGACCTGTGCTTAGGTTGGGTGGGAGGAGAGAAGAGGGGAAGTGAACAAATTTCACCATCTTGTAAACAAGACAAAGCCTGCCTTGAAGCCAGGAGCTTCATGGCTGCACTGATAGCTGAGTTTTATATTTGCAGGAATTGCAGTGGATAAGTATGGACTCATGTATTTTGTTGATGCCACTATGATTAGAAAAGTGGATCAGAACGGAATTATATCAACCCTGCTGGGCTCCAATGACCTAACTGCTGTTCGACCTCTCAGCTGTGATTCCAGCATGGATGTCACCCAGGTAGGTTCTTACTGCATTTATTTCCTTCTCTGCCTTAGAGGAGATGGGCATCTCTTTTGGATGACTGCCTAGCCACTTAAGAAATACATTATGCAGCACAAGATGATAACGTATTTGATTCGTTACTGAAATGAGTGAACCATCCTTTTTACTGTGGCTGACACAGTTTATTTATGCAACTATAGAGAAATAAGGTTGAGATAATGGGAGTTATTGTCTTAATTGCCCGTTTTTCTGTAATTATTGTAGAGCTTCCACAATGTAGCATTCATTCTTGCACAGAAACAATTAGCCAAAGTTACAACTGCACATAGCTTTAATATTTCCTAAAAACAAAATCATTGTTTGAAATAGTTGCCGTTCATGACTTGGTTTCATGATTTACGCTGATAAACCCCTCACTAATTTGCTGTTGTTACACGTGGAATTTTAAACACTAGGAGTGTACTTTTCAGTTTCGAGTTTTACAGTAATAATTTGTGCAACTCATAGGTACGGCTGGAGTGGCCTACTGATCTCGCTGTCAATCCCATGGACAACTCCCTTTATGTCCTAGAGAACAATGTTATTTTACGGATCACAGAAAACCATCAAGTTAGCATTATTGCTGGACGCCCCATGCACTGCCAGGTTCCTGGTATAGACTACTCTCTTAGCAAACTGGCTATTCATTCTGCACTTGAATCAGCCAGTGCCATTGCCATCTCACACACAGGAGTTCTTTACATCAGTGAGACAGATGAAAAAAAAATTAATCGGCTACGCCAGGTAACTACCAATGGAGAAATATGCCTTCTTGCAGGGGCAGCTTCAGACTGTGATTGCAAAAATGATGTCAACTGTAATTGCTATGCTGGGGATGATGGGTATGCCACTGATGCCATCTTAAATTCACCATCTTCCTTAGCTGTGGCCCCAGATGGTACCATCTACATAGCTGATCTCGGAAATATCCGCATTAGGGCTGTCAGTAAAAACAGGCCCATTCTTAATTCCTTTAACCAATATGAAGCTGCATCTCCAGGAGAACAGGAGCTGTATGTCTTCAATGCTGATGGGATTCACCAGTACACTCTGAGCCTCGTTACTGGGGAATACTTGTACAATTTCACCTATAGCAGCGATAACGATGTCACGGAGGTGATGGACAGCAATGGCAACTCCTTGAAGGTGCGCCGGGATGCCAGTGGGATGCCCCGCCATCTACTGATGCCGGATAATCAGATTGTCACGCTGGCTGTTGGCACTAATGGTGGACTCAAGCTGGTCTCAACACAGACCCTGGAGCTCGGATTAATGACATATAATGGAAACAGTGGTCTCTTAGCAACGAAGAGTGATGAAACAGGATGGACAACATTTTATGAGTAAGAATGTTTTTGGATATATTAAGCATACATTTATTTTTCAAATGGTAGTGAGTAGGCCCTAGACTGACCCTGCTGCAATGTGTTGTAGGTTTTTCACTGATAGTAAGGCCGTTGCATCTCAGTCCAGGGCGACGCTGGAAGTGGTTAAGTGGTTTTGTGATGGCGTCAGTTGTGCTGGGTCCTTTGGGTGGGTGCTGATCCCCCTAAATCCCTGCCCAGGGTTTGAGTTTGGGGCAGCTCATCCCTGCCCAGCACAAAGGACCGTATGCCACGGCCAGAACCCTGGCTTAGTTCAGCTGCTCCTCGTGGTGAGCTTGCACGTCCAGAGCCCAGAGCCAGAGCAGCCCAGTACTGCCCCTGCAGCTCCCACCGAGCTGCCTCTCTCTAGGAGCCCTCATGCTGCAGTTTCTTTTGGAACTCAAATTATCTCTCTTTCTGTTCAGCCTCATATATTACTCATGGTTGTTAAAATGTTGATTAACTTCACTGATTGTTCATTCCTGAGACAAGTGAGGAAATTAGATCCCCAGCTATCTGTCAGACCCCTGGTGTAACTTCCATAATTTGTAGATAACCCAAAAGCGCACTGCTGTTCATGAGCATATAGATTAAATAGACAGAACTTCCTCTTTAAATGAAATTCATATGAAGATATGAGGTTCAAAAGTATATTAAAAATCTAGAAAAGCTAGTCCAATTTTTATTAATATTTATTCTATTCTTGATAGTCTTACTGACATTTTTTTGATCAAAACAATTTTAAAAAGAGAAGCTAAATGACATATTGAAAAAATATATTTAAGTATGGCAAGTCTGATGCCATATATTTTGTTTGAATTAGTTAATGATTAATAAACATAATTCCCCAAATCAGTGAGTAGAAAATGGGAATAGGGCTTTATATTTAATTTTACATGGCAGGCTTATTTTCAAGGTTGCAGACTAGCAATGGCACACACCTCTTAGTTTATTGATGCATTCAGCTTGGCCACCTGTTTTCTCTGTTTAGAGAAAAGGTAAGAAATGCAGGAATAGAAGGAGCTGTGTTCAGTGTGCTCGGAATGTCTTCCCTGCAGAGCAGGACTGCTGCAGTCGGATCCCTTTTGCAGGAAAGCAGTGCCCTCTCGTGGGGCCCTGCATGCCCAGCCACCGACTCCTCCAGCCTGGGGCTTATTTTTCCTTCATATTTTGCAAAGATTATTTCTTTACCACAAATTTGATACAAAAACAATTCAGTTACGTGACCGTAAAGGTATTACCTGCTGATTATAAGCTCAAGTAAATGCTCACTGGACTAGAGAATAAAATTTCATATTATTGCTGAGGAGATGTGGACGCCCTTCTGGGAAGGTTTTTCGTCATTGTTTTTTCCTCAATAGGTAGCCCAATATTCAGTCGTATAAATTAGTCATTTCTCAAACTCCAGTAATGAATTATAGAAAACTAAATAACAAAGTAATTTAAAACTCTACACGAAAATCAATGAAACATTAAAAAATGTCATCAGAAAGTTAGCAGGTACAAAACTGGTGTAACTGGTGTCTGAGACTCACACCAAGTGCTGAGTTAGCATGGTTTATTAGAAAAATTCTGTTACAATTCCTAAGAGAATACAGAAGGTAGGGGCTTTGATGTCTTACTGAGATCAGCTGAAAATATCATTTAATGTGCACATAGTGCTGCAGATTTTTTTCCAAGATCAAATAAGAAAAGATGCACAACCTTTGCCTCAGGTCAGTGGAAGTTAAATACCATCTTTAGATCTAAATATTACAGCCTGAGGTACTGTCTTAGATAATTAATAACTTCAATGAGGCAGCAGAAGTAACTTATTTCACCCAGATTTGTACATACATTCTCATAAGCATAGAGCCCTTAGATGACAGAACCATAAAGACATTATTTAAATCAGATATACAAACCTAAATAATCACAGTCCACAATCACTCAGTACTGGTTTCTGGTGTGTGTTTGCTCTTTGAAACAGCTCCTAAGAGAAAATTCTGTATTCATTATTCTGCTTTTTCTTTTTTGGTAGCTATAAGTTAATATCAATCGAAGATGAAAGAAGTATTTAGTCAATGAGAGTTTATAAGGACAACAAAATAGTTTCCTGTGCAGTTATAGTCATGTATTTATACAGATATAATCAGCATTCAAAATTGTTAATATGGCAGCAGAACTGGAAAAGAACAGAGGTCTTTTAAGCGGTAAAATACTACATGAGCTAAAGTTCTTATGAAAAATTTACATCAGTGCATTTATATCAACCAGACACTGAAGTGCTGTGTTCTTATTGATTATATTCCTTTAATTTATCTGAAACCTTACCCTGAAAATGCTCTCAGAATTAAGTTTCTGCAGTTGATCTAGGTGTGCATCTGCATATGCAGAGAGTTGCAGACACAGGCTGGTTTTGTGTGTGCTCACTCCATACGTGAATTCTATAGATAGCATCTGTGCATGTGCATGCAGCTCATTTGCAGTAGGAGCAGCCAAGGCTCTTCAATAATAGAACAGCTACCAGCAGGCTCACATGGGGTAATTTAAGCTTGGCTTGGGCATGAAGCACAGGTCTTTGAAGCAGTTCCCAGTGGTATTCCTCTTGGTCTAGGGAGCATCCTGAGAGAATGCTGCAGTTTTCCTCTTGAATCAGTTTTAAAAGGGAGAGAGAACAGGGATATATGTAAATGTGCGTGGATCTGTGCCTTGCCCAGCTGTTATGTCAGAAGCTGCTGTTCCTCCTCTTTGCAGTGCTGGATATGGCCCTGTCCTTCCTGCTCCACCCACGAGCTGTGGGGAGTACGAATAAAACCTGGGGCTGGGATGCTGGTCAGAAGGATTGCCTAAGGAACAGAGGTGCCGCAGTAGTGGCCACGGGAGAGCAGCCCTCAGGGCACTGTCACACGCGCACTGAGGGGATGCACAGATGCTCCGAGCTACCTGAGAAGGTGCCGAGTGCTCAGCTGTGTCCCACGGTCGAGGCTGAGCTGTAGCTGTGGCTGTGGCCAGCTCGGAGCCACCAGGCTGGCAGAGACAGCCACCAGCTTTGTGCCTGGTGTCACCCAGAGCTGTCCTGGGACACCTTTGCTTGCTGGCAAGGGGGACTTGGGCACAGCTAGCAAAGTGTTGGTGAGGTAGCGATGGGGAGATGCCGTTGTCTGTTGTATTTTAAAATACTGGGATTAAGAAAGGTTGTCTGCCCTTGTAATTTTATAAGTAGGAAAACTTGGGATGAAGCCTTGCTCTGACTGAAGTCAGTAACAAAAGCTCAGGAATTTCAGTGTCCCCAGAACCAACCTCATTTGAAAATTTAAAGGTTGCCTTATCAGACCTGGTTCATCCAGGCTGATGCTGTGTCACAGACTGCAATAGGTAGAGATTGCTTCTTGAGAAGTCACCAGGTCAATTATTATATTTTTCATTGTAATTTTTTTTTACTTCATTAGACCCAGGTTCATGACATGAACAAGAGCAGTTTATAATATTTAATTATATATATTTTATTGTTTTTATTCAGGTAAATGTCTGGGTGTTGTATTCTACTGAGCACTTGTTCTCACATAATACATAAATTTAAAAAAAAGAAACCTTAGGAATATGTTACTTTAATTTTGTGGTACATAAAAGATTTCTGTTATATTCATTTTATTTTTTTTTACCTTTAAGGTATTTTTTTAAATCAGATTTTATTTTGATACAATGGACAAAGTAGAAATGCCTTCTTTATATATTGGTATCACAGTGTGTATCATTTAAGTAGTGATTTTTTTATATGTCTAACCCGTAAACTAAATGGTCTGCACATCTTCAAGGAGAGTACTTTGTATATATTTTGTTAAGTGGATCCATCACTTGCTTATAAACTCTTTTAATCTCTACTGTTGCTTCTTTCAAAGCTGTGACCAGCACTGGGGAACACGCCCCATGGCAGGGATAATACAATGATTTCTTGAAATAGCACTGGAATATTTTCATTTTTCTACTTCAGTTTCTGTACATCCACATCCATATTTACTTTTTAGACTGCCCTTACACTTTGAACAGAGATTTCCAGTGAGTAGCCCACAGCAATCCCCAGGATCTTTTCCTAGGTTAATTAAAAACCCAGCAATGTGAATGAAGAGTTTAAATTAATGTCTCATTTGCATTGCCTAAAATATATTTACTGATGGGGAATTTCACCAGCCGTTTCTCTGGAAGGTCACCGAGTGCTGCAGAGTCACACTGGGGATACTCGTAGTTTTTTCTAGTTTGTCCTGAGTAACATTGTCTCTGCGTAAGATTTGACATCTACGCATTCTCTTCATCACTCTGCTCATCACAAAACACACCACATACAGACTCTTAAGGGGTATTGTTAACCTTTAAGATTTTTGAAGTTGTCCAATTTTTTGTAGTTTTTCTTTCCCCTTGCTAGACTGATGCTTGGCTGGACCAAGTTCTTCCTTTAGCTATTCTTTTTAAGTACTTTTCAATATTTTTTTGTAAAGACCTTTATAAAGACTTAACCCTCTTTCATAGATTATCTCAACATGTTACCTTTTATTCAGTATCTTGCTGATATGATAATGTATCTATATATAAGTATATATGTGTCTGTGGAGAGAAACTTGTGACTATATTGAGAAAAATCATTCTTCTTAATCTTTCTTTGATCCTGAACTACTTAAATGAACACAGGGTATTATTGGTCCCTTTTAGGATGCATGATGCTTTGTTTCATTGACTTCCTTCTTTGCCTAATACTTCCATTGCTTCTGGTAAGGCTTGTTGCTCCACAGGTGATTTTTTCCTTCCTCCCCAATATTCAGTTGAATGGGTGCAACCATTTGCAATGGGTATGAAATTGATATATTTTGTTTTAACTGAGGAGCCAATCTGTGTATTAATTTTTTAGATATGCTGTGCAGTTCAGGTGGCCTAGTCTGAGGTTTCTGAGTGTTTTTAATTGTAAAGCCATGTTGAAAGCTCTGATTTTTTTTTCATCTTTACAGCTAACCACAGCCTACAATGAACTGAGCTAGCTCCATGATACTAAATGTGCTCCTCTTCTCTTCTGTTACTCTCAGGCAGTGCAATGGATTTACCAGTTCTCTTCCAGGCTTCCTTGCTCCCTGGATGTCTGCATTCGAAGGATGACCAGCTGGTTTCAATCTCTACCTAAACTTTTCCCTTTATCTACACAGGACATTTTTTCTTGCCTTTCTGCTCTCTAGAAGCACGCGTGCTTTGGTAGCGGCTGGGTGAGAAACTCCTGCACGAGCAGAGAATTGCAGCAAGCAGAGTGTCACACTGGAATGCTGATTTTGTTTCAGGTCCCCATTTCTCGCCCCTAAGATCCAAGGGACTGCTTCTTTAGCAAATGTATGCACACAACTGGAAGAAAAGGGGGAATGGGTAGGATTTGATTTCCAGCAGCATTCCTTCTTTCCCCCCTCCTCAGGGTTTATCCTCTAAAGAAACTTAAATAAAATCATAGAAAGCCCTTGTTTTTCTTTTTTTCTTTTTTTTTTTTTTAATCTCTGTGCCTCTGGAGCATTTAACTCATCTTCTAAGGTCTATTCTAAGTGCTGACTGCTGCCCTTTGTACAACTCCAACCTATCCTGTGCTTTTCACCTTTCATCTTTATGAGCCAGAATACTGACCCCAAAATGCTGTTCAATACCACAGATAAGATCTAAATGAAATTATTATGTTGTCAAACTGATGTCTTTTTTAATCCTTTATGGCAAGTTTATTCCTTGATATGTCACTTAAGACCATACTTAGTTTCCACTAAGTATTCTAAAGCAAATGTGCAGTTCATGCAATTGTTTATTGCAGTGTCATCAGAAGTCCACTTCCTTAAAGTGAAATGCAACTATTAAAATGCAGACTAATTTACTAATTATAATTGTTTGAGCCAGCTATCACTCCGTATATTCATAATAATTTAATTAATTTAATAATTTAAAATATGCTAGCCTGGATTTGCACCCATGTAGTTGAGATACTCTAAAAAAATATTATTTCATCATTATAGACTCTTTCAAGAACAGAGAAATAGATATGGCCAGGATGTTCTTGAAAATCTGTTTCAGTCTGGGGTTTTTTGCACAAATGTGGTGCATTATTAATACATTGGGTATTGAAATGAACATATATCCTCATGCTTTTTTGCTCTCACTAACTTTTCTATTAGCTATGATCATGAAGGGCGTCTGACCAATGTAACACGTCCCACTGGAGTGGTAACTAGCCTTCATCGAGAAATGGAAAAGTCTATTACCATCGACATTGAGAATTCTAATCGGGATGACGATGTCACGGTCATCACAAATCTCTCCTCTGTGGAGGCTTCCTATACAGTTGTTCAAGGTACCAAAGCACACTTCTCAGCACACCTCCTAACCACACACACAGCCTGAGAAAGCAATTTGCTAACGATTCGTGTCATTAGTACACTTACGAGCAGGGGGAAAACGTGTAAGGTTTGCAAGAAAAACTCCCATAAAGCTTATTCCTAAAATGACAGGTCTTCAGGACAGGTAAGAGCCATTTTGCCGTCCTGCTTTGTGTCAAGTATGTGTGGTCACTATTTGCTGGGGAAAGTTAGTCCTGCCACTGCCTCCTGGGTCAGGGTCACTTCACCCACTCGTACATTTCTCTGCACTTCCCTGCAAAATTGGTTCTGACTTCAATGCCACAGAGATGCAACCTGACTGCTGGATATGGCTGCCTGGGGCGAGGTCCTTCTGGAGATGCTCAGGAAGCTTTCTCATAGAAGAAATCTTCCAAATTTATGCACTGCAGTTAATTAAAGTGTAGAACAATCAGGGCAGTGGATGATGTGGTGCCAGAAATGTCCCTTCCAAGAACAGGGTTACAGCCTGGGTGTGGCAGGAGGCAGCAGCAGCACAGCTTCAGAGTTTGTGTAGAGCTTTCCAGCACCACCCAGGGATTGTATCTGATGGAGTGAAGTCAGTTATCAAAGACAGAATGAAAGCGATTTGGTGAGTGATGGGGCTTTTTAATTAAGATATAATGTCACTGGAATGAGAATATCACCATCAAACAATAGTCTCCTCCTGACATAAATGTCAACATTTATAGACTATTATACCGTGACAGGTTTGGTTACAAAGACTTAATTTCTCTTATACCAGATGATTAATTACGTAGATGCTGTCCTTCTGTCAGGCAAATATTGATGTGTTGCTGACAGCTGCACTCTCTGGCATTCCATCCTGGCTGAGAGTGGGCTTGGCTGTGTCAAACAGCTGGAGAACTGCATGGCCAGAGAAGCACGGGATTGTTTCTGTACCTCTTCTCCGACAGAGGCCGGATGTGCACACCAGGCCAGTGTGGTTCTGCTGGGGAGGCAGGGAGGCAGGAGAGGAAACCACTGTGGCTGCCAGCTTGCACTGCTGGAGCCTCACACCTTGAGAGTTTAAAGCCACGCTGTAATTCTGTACAAAGCCTCTGCCTGGAGACAGTTTTTAAACAGAGGAAAACAAAAAGAAGAGGCACTTACTTCTTCCTACTTATAAAGAGTCCAGCAATCTTCTTCTTTTTCTTTTTGTCCTGGAGATTAATGCTTTGTTGTTTATCCAGCAGTTCAGTTTTCAGGAGTTTTTGTTCATATCAGAAATAAATTACGTGGTTCAACACATATCCCTGTGCATTTTGATTCACAATTAAGACTGAAGGGAAAACATAATGAAATAAACACAGTATCTCTCTGCAGGCTCACTGTTACACTACTGCTCTTTACATGAATCAGTAACATCTGTAATTTCCACCATAGTACCACGTAAATGGTAATTGCAGGCTGACTTCATTTAACATCAACAGGAGTGCAATAAAAAACCAATCAAATTAAGCTATATGTTTTCTTTATGACTGGAGTAGCTAAATTATTTTCTTTTCATTATTGCTGTAGATCAAGTGAGGAACAGCTACCAGCTCTGTAATAATGGTACTTTGAGAGTGATGTATGCCAATGGCATGAGCATTAGCTTTCACAGCGAACCTCATGTCCTGGCTGGGACTGTGACTCCCACCATAGGACGATGTAATATTTCTCTACCCATGGAAAATGGTTTAAACTCAATTGAATGGCGCCTGAGGAAGGAGCAGATTAAAGGCAAAGTGACGGTGTTTGGAAGAAAGCTCAGGGTAAGTACAACCTGTTTTTACAACAATCACCTTTTCCTCTTTGGGCAGAAAATTAATTCTTTATTTTGAAGGGTGCCTTCCTTACTTTTACTTGTTAAAAATGTACAACCCTGGGATTGTCTTTGGTGTGACAGTTTGAGAACTCAGTTGGCTGCATGGGATCTTCTGCTGCCATCAGCTGTAGAGCTTCATTACTAAAAGTATTCCAAAAGAGATTGGCAAGAATACCTGCAATATTACAGAATCACAGAATCATCAATGTTGGAAGAGACCTTCAAGATCATTTAGTCCAATCATTACCCCAGCCCCACCATAATTGCCCCAAACCGTATCCCCAAATGCCACATCCCGATGCCTCTTGAATGCATCCGGAGATCGTGATGCTACCACTCTTCCTGTGCAACTTACTCCAATGTCTGAACACTCTTTCAGTGAAAAAAGTTTTTAAAATATCTAATCTGAACCTCCCCTGGTGCAACTTCAGGCCATTTCCCCTTGTCCTTTCATTTGAGATAAGGCAGAAGAGACTTGCTACCTCCTTTCAGGGACTTGTAGAGAGCAATTAGGTCCCCCCCAAACCAACTTTTCTCCAGATTAAACACCCCCAGCTCCCTCAGCCACTCCTCAAAAGATGTGTTCTAGAGCCTCCTCCAGCTTCATTGCCCTGTTGCTGCAAGACACTCTGCCTCTCAAGGGGGTGGGAATCTGAGCACTTACCACTTGTAAAACTGCCAGGGCAGACTTACCCCAGCTGGTGCTGCGGAGCAAACACAACTACAGTGTTCTGCAGCTGTAAAATCCCCCTACAGACTCACTGAGACAGGCATGTTGTGTTTATTCCCTTTCCCAAATGACATGATTGGAAAATAATTGCCATAATTACAAAATCGTAAGCACAGGATAAGAAAGACAGTCAGGTCATGTAATCCATCCCCTGCCAAATTAAAGATCTGCTGCAGCTGGATTAATCCCATTCTGTGCTTTGCTGGCCTGATTTTCACTGATTTTTTTGACTGGGCTACTTCAGTATGTGCAGTTTTGGAAGGGCTTTGAGATACTGGGCAGAAAACAAGTGTAGTGCTGATCAAGACCTCATTCTTTTACCAATTCTTTCAAAATCACTGAACGTAAGATACAGTTCAGTGTGTTCAAGATTATATAGTAAATGCAATATATGTAAGCACTTATGTAGCAATCTACAAAAAAAAAATTACTTGGATGTTAAATTTTTATATTTTCTTATTGCTTATCTAATTCCCAGTGCTGAGTTAACAAGTCTTTCCTTATTCTCACAAATGCTCAGAATGTACTTACTGGGGAGAGGGGGAAGGTTAGACAAAAAAATGAATGAGATTAGCAGCTAATCCTTAATGACTAAATTTCATGGCTGTGTAATTGATTTTTGATGTGTTGACCTGCAGCAGTGGTTTGGAAGTGGAAAATAGATCAGCTCTGCATTTTGACTAGGTGTTGTTCAAAATAATAAATAGGATGCTGAAATGAAATTTCAATAATCCTAACTCTCAATACGAAAAATTTAATAGAGGGACTTGTGGTAATTAGCTGGAGTTAAACACATCTTAGTGCTGAAACCTTGCCTGAGATAGATTTTCTTGCATCATGTTTATGCAAATCAAAACAATGCTTTATCTAGCAACACCTCAACATTTAATTGTCTGGTGTTAGTTCCTGTAACAATAATCACATATCCATTTAGCTCTTTTAAATGAAAATCACTATAAGATTATCACAGGTTGAGTGGACTGAAAATGAAACTTGAAAACGAGGGAGAAAGCATAGAATTTATTTGCATCTCATTTATTCTAATTCATCTTTATAAATTGTTTAGTGAACGAAGCAGAGCAAGTGTGCTGGGAGGCAGGGGCAGCTGTGGCACACAGTGACACAGAGCAGGGCAGAGGTGACAGAGCACCAGGGCCACCTCCTGGAGCCCCAGTTCAGAGTCAGTGTGACTGGAGGGGTGAGAATTCTGTGCAATTCGTAGCTAAGTACCTCACCTCACAGTGCTCGGAGGGGTGTTTGCTGGAGCCCACGCCCCTGTGCTTCAGTAGTGAAAGGGGGCTTATAAAAGAGATGGGGACAGACCTTTTTAGGATCTGTTATGATAGAACAAGGCATGGCAGCTTTAAACTAAAAGAGAGTAGATTTAAACGAGTTATACAGGAGAAGTTTCTTATGGTGAGGTGGTGAGGCAATGGCACAGCTTGCCCAGAGTGGTGGTAGATGCCCCATTCCTGGAACCACTGAAGGTCAGCTTGGCAGGGCTCTGCACAGCCTGTTCCAGTTGAAGATCCCTGCTCAGTGCAGAGGAGTTGTACTGGGTGATCTAAAGGTCCCTTTCAACCCTAATCATTGGATGATTGTATGAGTCCTCATGCACTGATGCTGCCTGGGCACATTTCATGAACCTGAGAAAGATCTGCACTTCACCTTTATCTCACCCCACTCACTGTCTGCTGCTGTTTGATGTGCCACACGTTCAGTGTCTTGCCGTAGTTTCAGATAAAGTCCTGATAAGAGTCCTGTCTGAAGAGTTTTTACTATGGTGCAGCATGATGTAAGTGATTTCTGTGGCCAGACCTTTCCAAGGCACAAAGGGCTCATCCCTATGGCCACTTCAGCAGCAGCCGAGGGAAAACCAGATGTGCACATGGGTAGTGAAAATAAGAAAAAGGGCTTGTCAGGTAATCTGCAGTCGTGATACTTGTGACTGCTGTTAGTGTTCCCAGGAAGGGTGGGAATTACTCACCCTGTTTGGGTTTCTATATAATTAATATGATACTGCAATTACAGTCTCTGGTTTTACTTATTTTACAAATGCAAATAAAGATACTGAATTATCCAAGCAGGTGACGTTTGTGTGTTCATCTCCAACTGATGTTTGCGTGTGTGCACAGCTCTTGTCTGTGTAATCATTTTTAAAACCCCACTAATTTTGTTTTCTATGGCAAAACCAAATAACTGTTCTAATGTCTTTGAGAAAAGAGAGGAGTCAGACTTCCCTGCATAGAGATTACTATTGCAGTTATTGTAACGGAGGGAATGAAACCCAGAAATCCTGACTGATTTATGAAGCTTCAGAAGTTACAAAAATCCCAAACAAACAAAACCCCCAAAGCTAATATTTAGTTCATAATCCTTCTGAAAGACTTTGTTTTTCTTTATAGAAAGTCTGTTCATCCTTTAAAAAATTGGACTATTTCAGTCATAACCTAACCCTTTAATTCTATAGCCAAATGTTTTTGAGAAGTGAAAGCTCTCTTCTGCTGATGAAAAGGGTTTTTTTATGTCTCTGCCATCAGGGTTGATCCTACAAAACAGGAGTAACCAGTTGAGAAACTACTGATGTTGAGTTTGGCTTCCCTGGCTTTATATTCATTGCAATGGGAGAGCAGAATATGACTTGTTTTGCCCCAAGGTGTTTTAAGAAAAATACTCTGTCTTTTCTGTGAATCATGGAGCAAGTTGTTGCTGGGATAACCTTTGGGAAAACCTACAGAAAAGAGCTTTTTTTTCCTAGTAATTGCCCACTGAGGAAATGCAAACTGTTAAAGAGATTAATTTCATTAATGGAAAAATTAGGATAATGAGCAATAATTTGAAATAATTATTTCTTTACAAACATGAAATTGTATTAATTTTAGATGTGTCGGTATAACTGAATTTCTACTGAGTTGGTTGGGATGGGAATTCGGTTTACCCCTGCCAGTGAGTATATCTCAGAATAACTTTTATGTCCTCAAGAAAGGCTCAGGGTTAATTTACATATTGTTTGATGTACAGTTTAATTTTGGATAAGAAGAAACGTTGCTTAATCAAAGCCACTGTAAAATATAAGCTAAAGAACAAATTCCCAGAAATTGATGAATACTTTCTAAGTAGTCATTGCTCTGAAATTATATCTAATTTGAAAACTTCTACTTTATTAATGATGCCTCTACAATTAAATTACTTAAGAAGCTTTATCAGATTACAGCATTAGCCTGAATTATAGGGCTTACCCCCCAGCGAATATATTTATGTATCTCTCATTATAGCACTCTCACTAGAAGCTTCCCCATTTGGGATTCTTATTCTCCTTTGCCTCTGTTTTGCTCTTTTATTTTAAAAATTAAATAAATAAATCTGCCACTGAAACTCTTAATGCTATACTTTGAATGAAAAATACAACAACAAAAAAAAAAGGAAGAAAAAGAAAAATATTTAACCTAGTTATTTAGCACTTTTGCTTTCAACGCTTGAAGTCCATCTTTCCCAGCCTGTATGATCAGGATTTTTAAGCCCATCCAAAGTGAAAGATCCATTGAATATTTGGAAAGTTAATGAAGAAAACAGTAAATTAATGAATTCTAAGCAGGGTGTTGAAATTACAGGAGCCAAGTGGCTAAACCTCAGTGAAGACATAAAAATTTCTTCTGTTGTTCTTAGAGTGTTTCTAGGGAAAAAAGGCAAAAAAATTTGATGGCAGAAGTACAAAAAAATCAAACAAGAAAAATAGTAGAAAGTAGAAAAGTAAAATAGCAGAAGTAGAAAATTATTCCATGCAAAATAATTTGTTTCTCCACACTTTAAGACCTAGGTGTGCAGAATATTCCATTCTGACCATAACAGAAACCTTTTACTGTAGGATATCATCTCTCATATAGCAGTGAGATGGGAAATATCCCAGTGAAAGACTCAAAAATTTTTGAATATACTACCAAGTAGAAAGCAAAAGCCAACTAGCAGGAATCCTACGCTTTTCACAAAGGATTTCCCTGGGCAAATTTTCTTTTGGGCATCCTATTTCCCCACTGTAAGCCCAGAGGGACGGCATGCCCACCCCGCACTGAGTGCAGCCCTCTTCCCTCCCGCAGGTGCACGGCAGGAACTTGCTGTCCATTGACTACGACCGGAACATCCGCACAGAGAAGATCTACGACGACCACCGCAAATTCACGCTGCGCATCATCTACGACCAGCTGGGCCGGCCCTTCCTGTGGCTGCCCAGCAGTGGCCTGGCCGCTGTCAACGTGTCCTATTTCTTCAACGGGCGCCTGGCGGGGCTGCAGCGCGGGGCCATGAGCGAGAGGACGGACATTGACAAGCAGGGCAGGATCGTGTCGCGCATGTTTGCCGACGGCAAAGTGTGGAGCTACACCTACCTGGAGAACGTAGGTGGTGTCGTGTCACCTCCTGGCATGAGCTGCAAGGACACAAAGCTCTACCCGGCTTCATAACACATATATCACACACACAAACTGGCTAAAATTTAATGTATCCCAGCTGCTAACAATCCCTTCGTACCTGGTCTCAAAATTCCTTATTTTTCAATTAGTCAATGGAATATGATGGTTTACTGGGAAACACTTTGTTCATGGTTTCTGTGTTGATATTTTCATGCCATAGAATGGCAATAAATTAACACAATGAATTGGGCTTAATTAAACCCAAAAATGCATGACTAAACCTGACAAAGGGTTCATGTAGAAACAGGTACTTCGTCTCTAATTGTTACTTATTAAATGAAAGTATGGTAGTGTATTTTTAGTTAGCTTAATTAGCACACTTCAGTCATAAAAGTGTCTTAAATACTGCAAAGCTGCATACTGTTTTCCCTTTCCCCTCTTGTTCTAAGTAAACCAGAGCTGATGTTCTCTGCTTAGTTTCTCACATATTTCACAGTAACAGCTGTGAATTACAACTGCTGGCAGAAAGATAAATCAAGTCATTTATCTAACTCCTCTGCATCCCTCGGGAAAAAAAAAAATAAAATAAAAAAAAAGTCTTCCTACAGGGAGGACAGCTCACAGGTTGCTAACCTACACTTTCTCTGGAGCATCAGCGTATTGATTTCCAAGGAGCAGATCCTCTCATCTGGCAATCTGACAATATTCCTGAGCAGCTCTGTGCCCCTGACTCATGTATCTGCTTCTCTTTGCACTCATTTAACATTAGTGCCTCTCCAGTAAACTTTTCTTCAGTGTCCTCTCTCAGGCACATGCTGATAGCTGGTAACTGTTTGTTGTTGTTTTCCCTGCAGTCGATGGTGCTGCTGCTGCAGAGTCAGCGACAGTACATCTTCGAGTACGACTCCTCGGAGCACCTGCACGCCGTCACCATGCCCAGCGTGGCTCGGCACAGCATGTCCACTCACACCTCTGTGGGCTACATCAGGAATATCTACAACCCCCCTGAAAGCAACGCCTCCGTCATTTTTGATTACAGCGATGACGGGAGGATTCTGAAAACATCGTTTTTAGGCACTGGCCGACAAGTCTTCTACAAGTATGGAAAGCTATCCAAGCTGTCCGAAATCGTTTATGACAGCACGGCGGTTACTTTTGGATACGACGAAACTACAGGTGTCCTAAAAATGGTGAATTTGCAAAGCGGAGGATTTTCTTGTACGATTCGGTATCGGAAAATTGGTCCTCTTGTTGACAAACAAATCTACAGGTTCTCTGAAGAAGGAATGGTCAATGCAAGGTTTGATTATACATATCATGACAACAGCTTCCGAATCGCAAGCATCAAACCCATCATAAGTGAGACGCCTCTTCCAGTTGACCTTTACCGTTATGATGAGATTTCTGGCAAAGTAGAGCATTTTGGCAAATTTGGAGTTATTTATTATGATATAAATCAAATTATCACTACAGCAGTTATGACGCTGAGCAAGCACTTTGACACCCACGGGCGCATTAAGGAAGTGCAGTACGAAATGTTCCGGTCCCTCATGTACTGGATGACCGTGCAGTACGACAGCATGGGAAGGGTGACCAAGAGGGAGCTCAAACTCGGTCCCTATGCCAACACGACCAAGTACACCTATGACTATGATGGAGATGGGCAGCTGCAGAGCGTGGCAGTCAATGACAGGCCCACCTGGCGCTACAGCTACGACCTGAATGGGAACCTCCACCTCCTGAATCCTGGAAACAGCGTCCGACTGATGCCACTGCGCTATGACCTCAGGGACAGGATCACGCGCCTGGGTGACATCCCGTACAAGATCGATGACGACGGATTCCTGTGGCAGCGGGGCACGGATGTCTTTGAGTACAACTCCAAAGGGCTCCTGACAAGAGCTTACAACAAAGCAAATGGATGGAGTGTTCAGTACCGCTATGATGGACTGGGCCGAAGGGCTTCCTGCAAGACCAACCTGGGGAATCATCTACAGTACTTTTATGCTGATCTACACAATCCAACAAGGGTGACTCATGTCTACAATCATTCCAACTCCGAAATTACCTCTTTGTACTACGATCTGCAAGGCCACCTCTTTGCAATGGAGAGCAGCAGTGGGGAAGAATATTACGTGGCCTCTGATAACACAGGCACTCCGTTAGCCGTGTTCAGCATCAATGGCCTCATGATCAAGCAGCTCCAGTACACGGCCTATGGGGAGATCTACTACGACTCTAACCCAGATTTCCAGCTGGTCATTGGGTTCCACGGGGGGCTGTATGATCCTTTAACCAAACTCGTGCATTTTACCCAAAGGGACTACGATGTCCTGGCTGGGCGCTGGACATCTCCTGATTACACCATGTGGAAAAATATTGGCAAAGAACCCGCTCCTTTCAATCTGTACATGTTCAAGAGTAACAACCCTCTCAGCAATGAACTGGATCTAAAGAATTATGTAACAGGTGAGGCTTCTTCACATTTATAATACATAACACTACTGCTTGGAAGCTGATTTGGAGAAGAAATCCAACTTCTCCTTACTAGCCAGCCCTTTGCTCAATCCTCACATCAAGTTTGGGCCATTTTCCTCTTTGGGCTATGATAAGGACTGAATATTTCCAATTCCTTGATACTGCTCTTCCCTGAATGAAAGGGTCTAAGTGAGAAGTCATGATGAATTAAGGAAGGAAAAAAATAAATACAAGCTTGCCTGAATATAACATTTCAGCACAGCCATAGTGCTCTTCCTGTTGAACTAGTACTGTATAAAGAAGTGTTCATTCTAATTCTGTATCAAGAAAAGTGAAGTCATGTCTAGAAATCACTGGCAGGATGGTTCAGAATCACAAACCAGAATTGCTCAGATCTCTTTCTTTCAGGTTTGCTTTCAAAATTAACTACTGACTGAACCCATGGGCACATAATGAATTAGCACCAAGAATGGATTTAGTTAGACATCTTTTTCCCATTTAACTTTTAATATGCAAACAGTCTTTAGTCTTTAAAATGAAATCCTTGATGTTTTTTAAGATTATTTCATCCTGAAAGACTAATAAACGTTATGGATTGTGTAGAGCCGAGAAACAAAAGTAGTTTTGATCACATATGTTAGAATTGGATAAAACTTGTAACCCTTTCTTAATTAAGAGTAATTTTTCACTTAGTAACATCACACAGTACTTGAACTAGCTGCTGGCAGTTTCTAAAAGGAAAGGTAATTAATATGTCTTCAGGAAAAGCTTTTTTTCAGAATTGAATATGCAGTATACAATAATTAGAGTAGTGATACCATTTTTAAAAAGGGATGATCCTAATTTTAGCAGTAATTTGAATTTCAGGAAAGGTGTGCATTTCCTTCAAGGAAAATCACAGCACGTTTCATTAGTACATTGCAACCTTATAGTAGGTGTAACACACCACAGGTTCTAGTGGAGCTACTTTGTAATTTGGAGATAATGTGATTTGTATCTGATAGTATGAAAATACTCGTGACTGAAATTACCTCGTTGTACTAAATTCAACAAAAGTCCTGTTTTCATCTACCACCCTTTGATTTTGTTTTGCAATATCATCTTATTGTGTTTTGCTACATTCTGAAATTGTATTTATTTGATTTATCCATCCACTGGAAGAAATCTAATACAATAAATTTGATTTAGAGACAACACACACCTTGTAGTCTGTAAAAACACTTCATCAGTGATGCAAATATTTGTTGCTGTAGGACTAAACAGATCATCTCCAACAAGAAGTGATTATGGTGGCACCTTTGTTGTCATAGTTTTAAAAATAAAACAGAGAACAAAAAAACTGCCAGAAACCCTCCCTCCCAGTCCATTCTTACTGTTAACCCCTGACACTGCCTTATTCACAGGTTTTGCTGAAAACAAATTCCTGTAGCAAGTGCAGTGCTGCAAAGCACATTAGCTCAGCAAAATAGTAACTGTTTTGTATATAGGTCCTGCTCTGGTTTCTGTGGAATTAGAGCAGCTGAAGAGAATCGTTCAGGAGGCACCGTTTTACCATAAAATAAATTGAAGCCCGAGCAGTAACCCTGTGCTGTCCAAAGGTTCAGGAAAAATACAGTAGGCACTGTGTGATGGGAGATGTATACAGATACCTCGTAGAGGCACAGTATTTTACTACTTATTTTAAAGTCAGAATGGCTAAGAAAGAAAATCCTTTTGGGGAAAACAGGCTTTGCAACGGCTGAGCTCACAGAAGTGGCAATAGCAGCATAAGGAGCCAGTGCAGGCCAGCGAGGAGAGATGGCCACTGGGAAAGACAGGAGACATTTTAAAGCAAAAATTATGAGTTCAGAAAACAGGAATGTAAAAATGGGGTCATGGACTCTTCTTTTTTTTTAAAGCATCATTTTGATCACTAAAAGACATCATTAGTTCTTAATGCCTGCTGAGTGAGAATTACTGTTGTTAACTTAGTTACTTAGCTTTTACAGCTAGATCTGAGGACAGAGCTTTCCTGGTTGAACCTACATCTGGAACTTGCCAAGCCCACCTCAGAGCTGAGCTGTAACCCTCCCACACAGCTCCTGCTTTCCCTGGAGGGCTGGGGAGGATATTCTTGGTGCCTAAATTTAGACATCAGATTTACAAGTCTAGCTTCTCACTGCTTTTAATGGAGCCTCCTGAGACCTTATGACAGCTGATAGAAGTAGGACATAGAAGAGAAGCTATGTCTTTCCCCAAAGGACTTTGCAGATGTTTTTAGAGTGCTAAACTAATAAAATACCATTATACAATAGAGTTTATAGGTTACATACGGTGGCCACGTCAGAAGGTGTCAGAGATGGAACAAGTACTGCATACTGTAAAATGTTTGGATAATTCACGTGCTCTAATGGAAAAGAATGGAAGAGCTGATATATCCCTGATTAATTATTTAGGTAAATTTAATGCAGTGTTTCCTGTGCCTGTTCATGGTGGATTGCTACAGTTCTGTAAAGTTCCACACTGTAATATCAATTGTGACTTCAGTTGCTACTTGAAATTAAGGATGTCAAAGATGGATTTCCTAATTTTTTTTTTATTTCTTATATTTGTTACACACGTGTTTCTCACTTGACTGCTTTCTTTTGATTTTTAGATGTCAAGAGCTGGTTGGTGATGTTTGGATTTCAGCTTAGCAACATCATTCCTGGTTTCCCTAGAGCAAAAATGTACTTTGTGTCACCACCCTATGAGCTGTCTGAGAGTCAAGCATGTGAAAATGGACAGGTAGGCAGAAATATTAAGTTACTTTTTTGGATAAATTTCCCCCACTCTATGGATAGAATTGCTGGCTCTTCTGTAGTTACAGCAGAAGGCCAAGCATTTAATTCAGTGTAAAGTGAAGTGAATATAGCTACATTTTATACTAATGAACATATGCCTTTCTTGCCAGCCTTTGTTGTTATCATAATTACAGTGTCATTAGTTTGTCTTTTATTGAGTTATTCCTTGATTAACAAGTTGTAACTCAATTAACTTGATTAGCAATGACAAAGGGAGACTTTGTCAGGATAATTTATCATCTGTTATACCTTTGGTAAAACCATCCTAATAATGTGTTGCAATAAACTTAGGTTGGTACTTGTTTTCCTGGTTAAAAAAGGGTTCTAGTTCTCACTCTGTAAGAGGTTTTCTTATTTTTTGTCATTTTTCTAGTTAGAGGTTTTGATTTGCTACTCCTTTTAACTTCAGTTACAGCATTTTTACTTACCTGTCAGGTTAAGGGTGGACAGTAGTTTATGGGTTTAACTTTTATAATAAATTCTAACAGATTTAATAATCTTCAGAAGAGTACTAGGCCAATCCCAAACTTACTCTTTGCTAGGCTTGCTTCATCTTTGTGGTAATACAATAGAAATTATCCTATAAACCTAAACATACCGACTTCTCAGGCTTTTAAGTCATTTGAGCGTCTAAACCCCCTCTTCAGGAATTTCTTTGGTGCTTTTGGGCCCACATTTCATCTATTTCCAAAAAAGCTTACATTCATAAGCATTTTAGTTGTATATACTGGTTGAAATTTCTGGGCAAAAATGTCCACAAGTTAAACACCCCCTTTTAATGCATTGATTCTGTTTGTTTTCAGGTCTGATTAGAATTGTGCTAGACTTGGCTCTTTCTTATTCCTCTACTGGGCATTGTATGATTGGCCAAAATTGTGTGGTGCATATATGCAACAGAGGGTGATGAGAAGTATTTTATTTGGTCTTACAGATGACAAAATATTTTGCTGAATGAGTATTTACCTGATTCTGAACGAGAGATGGATGGATGGATAACTGAGGGTGGTCTTTCGCAGTGTAAAATTTTTCTCTGCATGTCTTTCCTTTAAAAAAGCAAAGCAAAGATCATTATTGATCTCTGAAATGAGTATGTTCAGATTTGCATCTTTTTTGGTGGTTTTTTGTTTTGTTTTGCTTTCCCCAGCTAATTACAGGAGTGCAGCAGACGACAGAACGACACAACCAGGCTTTCATGGCTCTGGAAGGACAGGTCATATCTAAAAGATTACACGCGAAAATCAGAGAAAAAGCAGGCCACTGGTTTGCCACAAGCACTCCCATCATGGGGAAAGGAATCATGTTTGCCGTGAAGGAAGGTCGTGTGACCACTGGCGTTTCCAGCATAGCCACAGACGACAGCAGGAAAATCGCCTCTGTCCTGAATGGCGCTCACTACCTGGAGAAAATGCACTACAGCATCGAGGGCAAGGACACCCACTACTTTGTGAAGGTTGGCTCGGCCGACAGCGACCTGGTCACCCTGGCCATGACCAGCGGGAGGAAGGTCCTGGACAGCGGCATCAACGTCACCGTCTCCCAGCCCACGCTCCTGGTCAGCGGGAGGACTCGAAGGTTTACAAATGTTGAGTTCCAATATTCCACCCTGCTGATGAACATCCGCTACGGACTGACCGCCGACACGCTGGACGAGGAGAAGGCCAGAGTGTTAGACCAAGCTCGGCAGCGAGCCCTGGCCGCGGCCTGGGCCAAGGAGCAGCAGAAGGCGCGGGACGGACGGGAGGGCAGCCGCGTATGGACAGACGGAGAGAGGCAGCAGCTCCTGAACACGGGAAGGGTTCAAGGTTACGAGGGATATTATGTCCTGCCCGTGGAGCAGTACCCAGAGCTAGCAGACAGTAGCAGCAACATCCAGTTTTTAAGACAGAATGAAATGGGAAAGAGGTAACAAATTAACCTGCTGTCATCCTTTGCTGGATGAATCAGTAGTCATAACTGTTATCTCCTCTCCTAAGGAGATGAAGACCTAAATGGGGGCACTAGGCTGAGCTACTCTGGGATAGTAAGTGGCAAAAAAAGCTCATATTTTTTGAGTTAAATGCTACTGTTCAAGTGATTAAAAAACACATCCTGAAGTGGACTAAAGCCAGACTGAAAACTCTTAACCGTACAAATTAAAAAGTACCCCTGAAATATTACCCACTTGTTCTGGGTCTAAAGAAAAACAAAAAGAAGGCCTCGTATTGTATTACCTCACTCCATTCACACGTGAGCAAACTAAGAAATCCAAGTGGGCCACTTTCACTAACCAGCTGATGAAACACAGATGATTCAGACTGCTTGTTTGATAAATATCCAAGAGGTTTTCATTTAAAGCAAAATACAGGTGCATTTAAAACATGACTTTGGGGTGATTTGTGTGTAGCAACTGGAGGACAAATGAAATGCAAGTGAGAGCGCACTGGAAATAGGAAAGGAAAATATATTTAAAAGTAACAAAACCACACTTGCACTCTGACCCTCCACTTGTCTGGCCTGAAGCTTAACTTATTCAAAGAGGGCAGAGTGTAAAGTTACATTCAAAATGGTGGCTATAAATCACTACAGATAAATTTCATACTCTGTTTGTCTTTGAAGATTTCCATTGTGGACAGTATAACACAGTTACAGGGTGTAGTCTGTTTAGATTCAGTAGTTTGTTGGTATCAGTTCCAGTAGAGCTGTGGGCATTGTGTTACACTATTGCAAATGGGCACCACGTCAGATCACCCTGTACATACATCAGCCAGAAGGCACAATCACTGTTTCAGATTTAAAAATTATTAGTGTGTTTGTTTGGTCAAGAAACTGAGACAATCACATTACAGTCACCACAAAAAAAAAAAAAAAAAAAAAAAAAAAAAAAAAAAAAAACCCCAAAAAAAAAAAAAAAAAAAAAAAAAAAAAAAAAAAAAAAAAAAAAACCCAAAAAAAAAAAAAAAAAAAAAAAGGAAAAAAGTCTAATAAGAACTTTGGTACAAAAACTTTTTTGTAATATACATGTATGAATTGTTCATTGAGTTTTTATATTAATTTTAATTTGCTGCTAAGCAAAGACTAGAGACAGGCAAAGATAATTTATGGCAAAGTGTTTAAATTGTTTATACATAAATAAAGTCTCTAAAACTCCTGTGAATTAGTTGTCTTCCATTGCAAAATCTTGTAAAAACGATTCATGTCTGGCTGTTTCTAATGCACGCAGCATTTTATATGTGGAAATAACTTCTTGTGGCTCCATGGATCCTGTAGGGAGCTGGTCCTTTGATCTCTGGGCAAGCAAAGTCCTTCACACATATCACCCGAAAATCTATTTAGGACACAAGAAAAAATTGGTAAATGCTTTAGAAACACCCTCTCTGCACCTCTTGACCAGCAGCCCTCAAACTGCTGTGTTTCAATTCTGGAATTAGTTTAATTGCACTGAAGTAACCTCTAAACAGTTTGAAAATGCAGTAACATAATACTAAATGGAACAAGCAAGGCTGTGCTGTGAGCCAGGAAGTCTCCATGAAATCTGTCTTCTTTCGGAGATTGCTTATTTCTGCCACATTTAAAAATGGGAGGTAAGATCAAAGACCCTCTCCTAAGCAAACAGTCACTCCTGTGATGATAAAAGGGAGTCATCCATCACCCAGAGCCCTGCCGCTTTTATCTCATTTAAGTATGTAGCTGGGGAGCTCTACTTAATTTTGAGAACAGTTTTGCTTTTGGGGTTGCAAATGAGGTTTTTAATGATTCATGATACCAGCAGAGATGCTTGAGTTGATTATGGGCATAAATTCACTCCAGGGCATTTTTAAAGCGGAACAGTTCAGTGCCTGTGTGGTACAACACCTGGAGCACTCAGAAAGCACATCTAATTTTTCTGTGCAAACAAGAGCCACCCCACTCTGATCAGGGGTTACATCTACATGTTCACCCCATGGGCTCCCCCAGCCCTGTTACTCATCTTTTGAAGAGGAAGGCTTCATTTTCAAAGGAAGTCCTAATTGTCCATCAATGCAGGTGTTTTTCTTTGCTGAAGGACTTGGAGTGCTGTTACATTATTATTTTGTTCTTTACCAGTGAAATCTCTTAGGAAAGTGGTTTTTTAATGGGGGAAAAACATGAAATCACAAGGTGGAGACACTTTGCATTATTGCAGTTTGTCTGGATTACCTGGCCCTGTCCTGATAAGCTGCTTAGCTCATTTCTTGGGATAGAATTTTTCTTGCAGTTTGAGAGGGTTTAAATGAGAACCTGTTGCACAGTCCCCAGTGTCCTTCATTCTGTTACCATTCTCCTAAAGCTGAAACTCTTCACAACCAGAGATTCTGCTACTTCAAAAGGGAACTCAGATAAGCTAAAAGGGAAGCATCCTTTGAATATTAATGACTATCAGAGGAGATGTAACAAATTTCAGGGGATGCACTCCCTACTCATCTCTTTGCAACTAACATACACCACCAGGACGTTTTTAAAACACTGTTTTGGGAGGTGGTGCTAAACTCCCAGCAGAGACCATTGATCCAGGGCTAGCTGTAGTTTCCAAAGTCAATGTGCAGCTTAGCACAGGTCCTGTGGAAGGCCCCAGCAATACACTTGAGCCTTAGGCCCAGCTTGCCATCATGCTGGACCTGACCGAGGTCATTCCCAGCTCCACCCCTCGGCTCTGCCACTTCACTTTCCCTGTGTTCCCACACCGACCCCCAGCTCACTCCCATCTACATGGACCACCCAGCCTGTCCTTTTGGCAAGCCAACTGCACTGTGTCCAGTGACTTAGAGAACCTTGTGTGGTGCATCAAAGAGACTGGAAGAATTGCTGTATTTTTTGTAACTATTACAAAAGAGCTAAATTCTGTCATGTCTGGAAAAAAAACAGCTGACTGGTAGAGCCCATTCTAAAGAGTTTTCTCTTAAAAAATGAGGGAGATAACTGGGCTGGTGTGGCCAAGGCCAGCTCTCTTGTGGTCCTGTCTGGGTTTCCCATTTCATGAGACATCTGTTTGTCCCTTTTTCTTCCTACAACCTTCCCTTTCCTCACCTCAGACTGGTATCTCCTATTCCTCTCAACACTCTTGCTTTGCCTCTCTCTTCCTTGCTACACTTTTCCATGTGGAATAGATTATTAACCCAAAGTACTGCCAAGGAGACGTGAACTGGATTCTTCTTATGAGGGAGTAGTTAAATGGTGACTTTAACAGTGACATTGTGCCTGTGTGACCAGGACAGAGCAAGGGCACCCATCAAAGGACCTGGCCTGGGAAGCACTGCTGGCTGTGGGAAGGCACAGAGCACGAGCTCAGGCCATCCTAAGTACCGTGAACATGGTTTTGCCCTCCCAGCTCTCTCGAGTGCAAGCCGAGTTGTTTGCAGAGAAAGCAGGAATCCAAGAATAGATTTCTCTTTGATGCTAAAAGCAAATGAAAAATCAGCCTTAGAGTACATTTCCTTTTTTCCTATTGGATTGCTGTAACTGAAGGAATTTAGTATTTATAACTTTGCATTTCAGCTTAGAAAAAAAACCCCTGTTTTGTTTCCTGACTTATTCCAAAGAGTGGACTGGCTGTGGGTGTAGGCACTCTCTCAGCATACACTGCACCTCACCACCATGGGTGTTTTGCCCGAGGTGGCACACATGGCACTTTGGCCACGTGATGGCAGTTCTGCCCATGAGACACCCAGAGGTACCAGCCTTTGCCTCCTGGCACTGCCTTGCCCACACCAGTCCCCAGGAGTGCCCTGTCAGCCTTCCTTAGGGGTTGGTCTCTCTCAGACTAAGGCACACACAGACATTCCTCCTAAAGCTGGGCCAGACCAGTGGACACACAGTACTTTCATGGGAATAAATGAAGGAAAGGAAGCATTTAGGTCTTTTTTTTTTTTTTTTTGCTACCTGTAGTGCTGTGGCTGACACAAGAGCACACACTGGGCTCTGAGAGTGCACAGAGCCAGACTGAAACCTGCATGGGAGCCTGCCTCTGGTACTTCCAGTTTTCACCTCCCATCCCTTGGGAAGTGCAGCCTCTCAGAAGTTTCCTGATAGAAATGACTGTGCCAACATCATTCTGCTTCTGTAAGCCAGGCCCCTGATCTTCATGTAGTCCAGGCTCATCACTGCTCTAATAGAATGCCAAATATCCCTCACCTGCCCTGAACATGACCATAGCACTGCCTTCCAAGGCTCTTGGCATTTGTTGGTCATCTCCTGTTTAAGAATCAAAAAAACCACATGAAGATTGAATGCTGTTGAATAATTTGCCTTAACTGCTTTGTGCTGTAATTTCTGTAAGGTTGACCCCTTTGACAACAGACTTACAACAGTTCTCAAATAAGCACTCAGTAATGATCAAACCTGGGAATATGCTCAACACACAGCCTTGAGGGTACAGTCCTAGGAAACTCAAGGGTAAAGTTTCAGTCACTGAATTGTACTGTCCTGTGTTCATCTGGTGATCCTGCAGGAGAACCCCACGAGAAGGTCAGTCATACATTCAGATGACCTTTGTTTGAACTGTGACTCTGTTTGAAGGGGGGGTTTTACCTTACAAACTAAGGCAGGTGTAATGAAGAGGTACCAGGACCTCTTTGTCTCTGAGCTGCCTCCAAACTTTTCTGCCAACAATAAAAGTTCCTTCGCAGCCTCTTCAAGTACAGCCTGCAGCATAAAAATCCCTTATTTACAAGGACTAGTTAGTTTAAGCACGGCTCACTGCATTTGAGAGCTGTCACTCCTCTGGACCCAAGCTCACTTCTTCACCTCTGTGGCACCAAGTCCTACAGAAGAGGGTCGGCATCCACCACAGAACAGATGCTGACAGCTTCAAAAGCCTTACTCTGCACATCTCTGAATTAGCAGCAAGATCTCAGAGCCTTACAGCCCCTTTCAGCCCACAGAAAACAGTGAAGGAGCATGGGCAGGTTACTACTGGGCAGGGTCTGTCTCTTAAGACTCTGCTGCTGGTTGTGCCAATATACAGACATCTATTAAATGCTGTAGCTGCTTGTTTAGGTCAATAATATCAGAACAATTCTCTCTCCCTCCCCCTGTATGTCTGTCATCTCCCTAAGGAGCACAGTTTGAGCATAACTAAGAGCTCTAGGAAGGCAAATACCATTGCCACTGTCAAAGCACCAAATCCCCTGTGTTGATAAAGCCTTTTCTGCTTCTGCCTAACCCAGCACAGCAGTGCTGGGCACAGCTGGAGTTGTGGTCATGAGCTGTGTGTGTCTACAGCAACACCTGGCAGGTGATTACCTGAGCTGCTGGGAAGAGCAAGTGGCATTTAAGAAGCAGTCAAGTGTCACACCAAAGTCATCACAGAATGCTTTGCAGCGCCCTCACAGCTGGGCCCATCATGCTCAGGGGTTAAATTGGTAATTTTAATCTCAGTTGACTGAGAGCTTTGTGTGTCAGCTCAGCCTCCCCACCACAATCACCAAAAATAAGTAAAAACACAGAGGTGGAGGCACCTATGTGCTGTGCTCAGGTACCCAAGGCAGGCATGCAGCCAGATGACCAGCAAGGAAGCAGCTTTGCAGGGAAGCCAGGGGCTGGAGCCTGCCAGCCTCTCCCACACACAGTTTAGGGTCTGCCTGCCAGCGCCCTGCAGCCTTCTCCACCAGCAGCCCCAGGAACCTGGCCCAACCTGGTGAATGTTGAGTTTGCACCAGGGGCAGGAGTCAGTGCCCAGCAGGTGCCCTGCACCCACCCATGTGCTCCAGTTCACCTGGAGTTCAGCAGGTGCCACCAGCCCTGCCCAGGCTTCCCCACACCTTCTGCAGCAGGAATGGAGTGTTGCTCTTCAAAACACACATCCAATGTCACATGTTAGACTTCCCCTCATTTCCTTGTTCATTAAAATACTTGTGTGGCGTCTTGGGAGGATTTAATGGTTAGTCAGGCTACTTCTGAGCCAAGGAGGGGGACAAAAAAAAGCAAGTAATAAAGTAAAATGTGGTAAAAACACCATGGGAGAGAGCTCTGTGCCAACTTTCAGACAAGCAAATGAATGCATCCAATTTATAAATCCTTAACAAATAGGATTTACAATGGAAGTGGCAGTTAAGCCATCATGAGTACAGAAGGTGGCAGGCAGTGCTCTGTAACACTCTCTGTGCTCTGCTACAGCAGCTCAGCAGTATTGCTATTGGAGAAATTGTATTTACAGAAGTTTTTCATCTTTACATGGCAGCTTTTGGCAGGCTTCAGTCTAATTTGGTGGTTGTGTACAACAAGAAAATCTGCCAGCAGGACTCTGGGCTGTACCACTGACTATGCTGCTAAAACCCAGGCCTTGTGACTGTGTCAAATACCTCTCCTTCCTCAAACTCCACTAGCTGCAACCAACACATAAATGAAAGTAAAATATTAAGAAATATTAGTGCTATAAATCAGTAATTCAACTATTTCATCTTTAGTTGTCGGCAATAGTCGCTGACTCAATAGGCTCTACTTGATAAATCAGACTTTTTCATCTGTCAGAAGTTCTCCGTAGAGATAAAAACCAGCTTGCCTCTGAAGGCTGAAGTGATCTTTTAGAAAACACCCCCACATGCCTCGGTCTCTGCCCAGGTGGGGAAGGCACCCACCTTGGGACAAAGCACATGAGAGGAGGGTTTTCACACATAGCACAGGGCCCTTATTGGAAAGCAGGGATTGGTTACTAGAGGGCTCAGAGTCCAGCTCTTTCTTTGGTTCCAGAGTGTCCCAGGACAGGTGAGGATAAGAGCATGTCCAGCTGACATATGAATATCTTCAATGTTGGCGACAGCAACCTATTCCAGTACTCATTCACCCTGACAGAAAAATTAGTATTTCTTACATATAACCAGAACTCTGTATTTTTTCCTTTGCCTTTGCCCTTTGCCCTGTCACTGGGCACCACTGAGACAATCCTGGCTCTCTTGTCATTACTCCTCCCTTCAGATGCTCGTACACAATGATTAGATTGATGCCATGATGACTTTTTGCCTTTTCTTTTATATACCCCTTCTATACCCTTTATATAGCTTTTATGTACCCGTAGTGCTTTTAGCATGCATACTTGTAATTCCTTAGGCCCGATAAGTTAGCACAGTCCTAATATTCCATTAAGAGACCAAACATCCTCAGGCCTCGCAGCTGGAGGCCGGAAAGCCCCGTGCTATCCTGAGAAGCCAAGGTCCTCTCTAGCACACATCCTGTAAACTGAGATTAGCCCCATCCAGGGGAGAATTCCTCAGGATGGGGGAATATCATGCTATTCAATCAAGCCTCTCATTGGGGAATCTTTGTTAGATATGCTAATTTGCTAAGTCTATAAAATTGTATAGGCGGTCTATCAGGGGGATGCATTTCGGTACATTCCACCTTGGCCAAGAAGTGCACCAATAAAGATCCTTATTAAATACCGAGGTAAAAACCCTTTTCCCCCTTAACTGTGTCTGACTTCTAATTTTAACACCAGGAAAGGCATCAAGATCACCCCTGAGCCACCTCCTCTCCAGGCTGAACAGCCTCAGCTCCCTCAGCCTCCCCACTATTTCAGATGCTCCAGTCCCTTCACCATCTGACCTTTAGCTGGGCTCTCTCCTGCAAGTCCATGTCTGTCATGTACAGGGTCACTCAGAACCAGACTCAGCACTCCAACCACATCTCACTGGTGCTGAGCAGAGGGGAGGGATCACCTCTTAAGCCCCTTGGTGATGGCCTGGCAAATCCAGCCCAAGATGTGGCTGGTCTGCTCTGCCACAAAAACATATTGCTGGCTCAGGAGCAACTCCTTGTCCCCCAGGTCCTTTTCTGGAAAACTCCTTTACGCCTGGGTGGCCTTCAGCTCATACTGGTGCTTGGGATTGTTCCTCCCCAGGTGCAGGACTCTGACCTTCCCTTTGCTGATCCTCATGAGGTTCCCATAAGCCTCTTTCTCCAGCCTGTGCCCCTGGCTGGTAGAAGACCCTCTGGTTTATGAGCTGCTCCCCCAGTTGCCATGTCACTTCCAAGCCAGCAGGGAACAGGCTGGCAGTGCCATCAGCCAGCTCCCTCGGCTCTCCTGGGTGCTATCCCTGCAACTCACAGGGATGTCCGTGTTCCTTTTGCTGCTCCCTTACCTGACCCTGCTCCACCGACACCCGTGGCATCCCGTGGAGGGCAGGGCCCCATGCTCTGCCCTTGGCAGCTGCAGAGGTGCCACTGCACAGATTGCCGAGGCAGCAGGACGGGCTGCCAAGGCACCTGGCTCCTGTCCCAGCAGCAGCCTGCTCACAGGAGCAGCCCTGGTGTCCCTCGCCCGGCCGCTTCCCACGTGGAGAGACGATGGCCCCTGTCCCGTCACCATTCAGTGCTACCAGCTCCTGCCCCCACCCCGGCCACTGAAACTGCTCCTTCACACTGACGGGAGGCAGATGTTCCGCAGTGCTTCTGCTGGGCAACAGAAATCCCACATGAGTGCCCTGTCGTCCCTATCGCAGTGTAAGATGAGCCTCACCCAACAGAAAAATCCCATTTGTCAGGTTAGAAACACAAACCGCGTTGGCAAAACCGAGTGTCTTTTGCTCCCCCTGCCCTGGGTCAGGCTCACGTCGGGGGCCCAGCGGTGCCTGTGCAGCTCCGCTCCGCGGATCCAACCCGCAGCTGGTTTTGGGGACGCACGGTGGTGGCACTGGGGTGTTTGTGCAGCTCAAGGTGCGTTACCAGTGTCAGTGCGCTGGGCACATTTCTGTCACCAGCTGCACACGTGCGGGAATTCCCTTCCTGTGCGCAGCAAAGGACACTTGTGGCACTCGCTGTGGCTGAGCTCCGGCCGTGCCGTGCCCCGTGCGCGTCCCGCTGCCCCGCCCGCTGCTGTGGATCACCCGCTCGGGGTGGCAGCGGACTCTTGCTCCGGGAGCCACACGTCATGCTGGCAGGAATGCGAAAGTTCCCATTCTCAGGGCAGAAAGGGCGGAGCGCCGTGGCTCGGGAGCTGACATTTGACCAGGACAATCCCGCTGGTGGGAGGAGCTCTCCCTGACTTCTGAGCAAATAATGAGCCAGTGAAAAAAGCAATAGATCCCATACCAATTGATTTTTCTGTCAGATGTGGTCTCCACGACGGGCTGATGGAAATTTATTAACCATTATTTTTTAACTTTTATAACTGAGAGTGACTGTCTGGCCCCGTTCCTCACGGCCATCCGCAGGGCCAGGGCTTGCAGCCGAGGGCAGACCTGACTCTGCCTCTGCTGCGGCGCTCAGTGTCGGCCCCACGGCCACACGCGAGGGATGGGTGGCTTCCTGGGTGACGCCTGGCTGGCAGCTGCCAAGAGCTGCTGGTGCCCCACAGGGACAGCCGGGCACAAACAGCTCCAGTTTCACTGGGGTGGTCTCCCAGCTGGGTTAAGCAGCTCCCAATTATTGCCAGGGAGAAGATACACAGACACACACAGCTCCTGGAGTATGTGACAAGGCGCATCCACACACTCTGGCAAGACAGACACCTGAACTTCCCAGCAATGTCGAGGGATGATTGCAGTGGTTCCAGTGGGCACACAAGGGTCTAATAAAGCAACAGACATAAGGGTTATTTTGGGGGAAAAAAACTCCACCCAAACCTGTTTTGTTTGTAGGTGAAAAAAAATCTCAGAGCACCTAAAGGTCATAGTCAGGAATTTATTCCCTCGCTGCAGGTTTGTTTGCTGAAAGATAAAGATCTTTGATGCAGGTGTACAAAGTGTCAAGGATCGTCATGGCTAAGTAACGTGCTTGTGGCAGGAATCACACGAGCTGTCAGAGGTGTCCTGCAACGTATCCTGTTCCTCCGAGGCAGAGCTCAGCTCACCGAGGGTTTCCTGCCCTGTTAATGATGCTGCCGACGATGTTGCCCTGTCAAAGACAGCCTTGCCCGTGGCAGGGGATGGCCTGAACATTTGCACCAGTGTAAATATTGACCCGTGGCTTGGTAGAACCCTGACTCAGGAGTGGCTGGGGACTGTTCCAGTCCCACAAACTGCATTATTTCACCCAAGGTCATAACAGCCCTTTGAAATGGCCCCACCACTGGGGACTTGACCACCTTAAAGGTCTTTTCCAGCCTCAACGAATCTATAATCCTGTGATTCTATAGCATCTCATTTCATGAACAAACTAGTCAGCGATCTCTTATGACCCACCTTAAAGAAGACAAAACATACAGGAATTCAGCCAACAGATTTCCTGGAGTACTGGGAAACCCAGCTGTTGCACGGGTCCTATTTAATGGTCACCTTGCTACAGGAAGCCGTGACTCTCCCCATCCTTCACATCCCTCCTCAGCCACACTGCCCTGTGTGGGGCAGCCCCGTGCCACACGTTCCCTGTGCCCTGAACACAAGGACAGATGCCTCGTCTGGAACAAGGGGTGCCGGAACCAGTGGGACACCGGGCATGGCACAGCCAGCACCTGCCAGAGCAACAGGACGGCTTTGCGCATGTCAGCTGCCAGGGTGTTTATTTTTTTATTTAAGGCCTCCAGCAATGGGTCTTTTAAGGGGTAACTTGAAAGAAAACCATGAAGTGGCTTTGCCAATGTTTACAGAAAATCCGTTTCATGTTGGGACTGGAAAGTACAGCAGGTTGTGTGCGCTCTTCCCTGCCTCCTGGGCACCTCTGCTTTCCCGCTGGGCTGGAAACAGCTTCTGAAAGTGGGAAGGCTTCAGGTGTGTTCCACAATGAAATGTTCCATTGCTCCAAACCCGGTTTTGATCATTCTAAAAAATAAAATTCCATTTGGAAACGAAAAAATATTGACATACAGTTTGGGGGTGGGCAGGATAGGGAAGAGGCTTTCTAGAACCATAAGGGAGCTCGCTACAGAAATGATACTGTGTTTCAAGTTGAAAAATACTGGAGGTTTTAAATAAAATGTAGTATTTTGGCCAAATGTAATTGTTTCCTGGTAATAGAATTTAAGCCTATTTTTCCTCCCATTTCAATTCAGATGTCTGAAAGTGTTGGCTAAGAGACCAATATTGTGCCTCAGGCACTTTTCACCTTTGAGTTTTTGTTATTCACACTCAATTAAGAACAGAGCTTCAAGTGTCGAGTACAAAATTAGAGACTTTTGAAAGTATTAGGAAAAAAGAAACCCGAGTAGCAAGGAACCAGCTCCTCTAAAACAGAGACCACCAGCAGATAAAGGCAGCTCCTGTTACTGAGCAGTGTGTAGCCAGCCTGTGTAGACTCTGGTGGGATTGGAGAGTGCAGCACACAAGGTCATGCTGGAGATGTTGACCCCAGGGCAAAAAAAAAAGAGTTTTCTGCAGACTTTGTTCTCTGCTCTGTTCTTCCTTTTCACATAGGTAAGAGCTTACCTACAAACCAAACCTTCCTCTTCTTTGCTCATGAGAAAACAATCACCTGTTTGTTTCTTGTTTTACAGTTCAAACAGACTCTGATAACGCTGAATTCTTTTGTTGTGAGTGTAAGTGGTAAAAGGGAGTAAGTTACCATATACACATTCCTGATTACGTTTGTAAATTTATGTGGTTCAATGACAGGCTGCGTTTTTTTCTGAGTTAATAAATAAAGAGGAATGGACAAATAAAATCTTTTTACTTGAGTCAGAACTACCTGCAAATATTTTCTGAGGTATTTATTTCAAAAGCAATTACCTTAAAAAAAAATATCCCACAATTACTTTCTTCCTAAATAGAGTTAGTGACATCTGGAAAAGAAAGGGTATTTGGCCAGCATCTTTACATACAGCCTTTTGCTATATGATCCAGATATGCTCTGAAAATTTGAAAAAAAAGCTTTAAAATAAACATACTTTTTGGAAGTATCTCTGTGCTGGAACATAAGACCACAAATACAGGACCGTGAAAATATACATTAATTTGTTATCACTTCGCTGTTACTTCTTCTCTTGTAATATTTAAAAACTTTGGTTGCTGCTGATTTTTTTTCCTATTGCCGCATTTCCCCTTTTGAAATGTCTTAACCACTTTGCTGAGCGTTTTACAAAGAGAGAAACACGAAATTAAAAGCAGAAAAGAGAAAATGACAGCCAGTGAGTAGCCCAGCACCCCACAGAAATGCACTGCCCTCCGCTGGCGCGGGCGCAGCGCTCCCGGTGCTGCCGGTGTCTGCTCGCTGGAGCGGCACTGCTCCAGTGCTCCCAGTCCTTCCTGCCGAAAGAAACCACAAGCGTCGCTTAGAGTTGTGGACAGATACAGTGTTTATTCCTTTATTCTTCATCACTATTAATTTTAAAGCCTTGTGTATTGTCCTTTTCATGAAAGCAACTTATTTAGTAGCCCACACCAAGTTTGGCTTCAGATAAAATGGGGTTAAACCAGGCTGTTTTCCAAACGCCTCACTTTCAGTTTTACTTGTCTTCATTTTCTTCCCTGCTCAACCACTTCATCAGCCAACTGCTACTGCATTCTGCTTCGGCCTCCAGAGAATTAGCAGTTCTTACTCCCAGCAGGTTGTCAGAAAGCCTGAGAGAAAAAATACCCCACAAAATCTGGCACAAAAATGAGATTTATTTCTAATTGTCTTTTTCACTTTTCCTCTCCAGCCCTTCGAGGCTCCCCTCTTCCCATCCTCCAGTTCCCGTTTCCACCCCTGTGCTTGGCAGGGATCCCTGCTCCATTCTGCCATTTCAATAGCTGCAGCTCTACAAAACTTCTTGCTTTCCCCTCCCGCCCTTGACAGTAGGAAACTGGCGTTGGCTGGTGCTCACCAGGGAAAGCGCCTCCTCACACGGAACTCCCCTCATGCCACGCTGGGCACGTCACCCGCCTCAGCTCACGGCCCCATCGCGTGCCACCGCACGAGCTCTTATTGTCGCATTTTGTCACAGGCTGTCTGTTCAAGCCTAAATGACTGAAATGTGGGGGCAGAAGGCTGTGGAGGCCACGTCCGCATAGCTGCTTCCATACTGCACGGCAGCTGTGCCAGAGCCACGCTCAGGTACCGGCAGCGGCTGCTCAGGAAGGGCCCGTGCCCGCGGGGTGGGCAGCACCACCCGCCCTGCGGCCTGTGGCTGTACCGGGGGCTGTCTGTGCCACCCTAACTACTTTTATAACCCGGCTTCCCCATGGTCCGAAGTGTATCCACGCTCCAGCTGCCACGAGCTTTCCCTCTGGAACTCGGAGAAAGTCACCATGTCACCCCCGCGGACTGCTCCGATGGCTCCTGGCTCCCCGCCAGCTCCTGCAGGGAGCCCACCACGCCTGAGCCGGGCCACCCGAGGGCGGCGCACCCGGGGCAGGGCCACTTCATGGCCCAGGGCCACCCGAAGGTCGAGGACGAGCTGCTGGGCTCGTCCATGCGCCGGCAGCACCGCACCCCACGGCCGTGTCCCCCCGGGCACCGAGCAGCGCCCATCCGCTCCCTGCCACGCGCGCTGTGCCCTCGGCGCTTCCCCTCGGAGGGGCCGAGCAGGGCAGCGCTTCTGGCAGCTGTCCCCGGCCCTGGGGAGCCCGAACCCCAACGCTGGCACCTTCCCGAGACCCGTGGCCTCGCACCTGGCCCCGCCGGCCCGGAGCGCTCGGGGGCGCGCAGCGTTCGGGACCCGCCTGGGGCCCGGGAGCGTGGCCGTGGGTGTGGCCGAGGGGCGTGGTCACACAGTGGGTGTGGCCGGGGCGTGACTATGGGTGTGTCCGGAGGCGTGGCCAGGCCGGGGGCGGTGCCGCCGCGGGACTCGCGGTGCGGCCGCCGGCGGAGCAGGAAATGGAGGCGTGAGCGGGCGGAGCGGCCGGGGCTCCGCGCC
>WEKY01016296.1:108279-175666 GCA_013390045.1 Picathartes gymnocephalus
GGCCCCCGGAGCGCAGCGCGGCGGTGCATGGGGCGGCGCGGCCGGCGGTGCGGACCATGCCGCGGAAGGAGCTGCCGCTGCCCGAGGGCTGGGAGGAGGCGCGGGACTACGACGGGAAGGTGTATTACATCGACCACGGCAGCCGCACCACCAGCTGGGTCGACCCCCGCGACAGGTGGGCGGGGGCGGTGGCGGGCGGGGACCCCGCGGTCGCGGTGTGCGCGCAGAGCCCGGCACGGCTCCCCGTGAGCCCGGCCGGTACCTGCTGCCATCCCCCGGCTCCGCTGGGGCTCCGCGGCACGGGAGCGCAGGGCGGGACGGTGGTGGCGTTACCTGCGGGCCTGGCCGGGCACTGGTGCCTGCCGGCTGCACGGGAGGGAGGGATGGAGGGGGCTCAGCGAGTTGTGTTGTTGCAGTCTGGTCTCTCCTTGGCTGGCCCCAGTCGTGCTGCGGAGCCGCAGCGCACGCTGCTCCGCGGCTGCGATCGGCGCGGCCATGCGGCCCTGGCGGGGCTGGGAGCCCGCCCGGGGCACGCCAGGGGAGCAGCGGTGACTCGGTGCGGTGGGGAGGAGCGAGGTGGGCTCGCAGAGGTGTCGGTAGTCCCATCGTGGCCCACCTCTGCGAGCAGCTACGTGGCTTTATCGAGCTTGGCCATAGCGGAGGTCACTGAGTCCAGGGTGTGTCTCTGATCGCCCCTCTTTGCCGCCTTCTTCCCTGCGGTATCCCCTTGCTCCTGCGTGCTCTGAGTAGTTTTTTTCCTGCATCAGTCACTTTAAAAAAGTAAGATAAACAGAAAACAGGGTGCTGCTCAGGACCGAGGTCATTTTCCAAGCAACTCTCTGTCACAGTATGTTGTAGTTCCATGCTTGAGACAATCATGGTGAACCAGAGCATGGGAACTTGAACGTGCAGGAAGCTCAACTACTGGATCACCACTGAAATTAGACGTTTTTAAATTTCTCGTTTAATGCTTTGCTAGCTGAAGTTCCCAGAAACAGGAACTCAAAAAACCATTGCAGAGAGTTGGAAATTCCAACAATCTGAACTATGCAGTTTGTCGTTGATAAATTTCGCACACTTCCCCATCTGACAGTGAGCATTTGCCTTGTTATCGGGCAGAAAGTGCGATTTCTGAATTTCTATTCCTTTCTTTCCCCTGCTCCAGTGATCAATTCCTTGAAGGGGCTTCCATTCTTGATGGATTGTCAGGACTTTGCCTTCGCTCCATTTACTTAGATGGGTTTTTTGTTAAGCATGAAAGTGAATGATTGTCTAGTTTTACAAGATTTTAAGGAGTGTTCTGCATTCCAGGAATAATCCTTGTGTGTACTGTACACAAATGTAACCTGCTGCCAGCCAGGGCTTTGGAACTCGTCTTGGGGGTTCAATTTTAGGAATGTAGTTGAGAAGGGCCGGTAACAGAGTTGTTCCAAGGTGTTTCTTTAACCTTCATAAAAGTCGATGGAAGCTTAAATTAGGAATGCTTTCCTGGCATCCTTATTTTTGTTCAGAGAATGAAGACAAGTGAGAAATCTAATAGGCCTAATGCAGGCTTATAAAAATTCCTGTGTGTCCTTGGGTAGTGATTCAGGAATGACAGAAATGACTAAATGGGTGCCTTATTTAGCCATGTGTACTGAGCTGTCGCAGAATCATTACCTGCTCACCACTGCTAGAGGAGAATAATCAAACACATACTGATAACTCCTATCACATGACACTTGTTGTGCACATAGAAATACACCTGAATACACGTGGCCCTGACGAGCTTTGCATCTGAGTCATCTTCCAGTAGTGCTACCAAGGAAACAACCTGCATTGGACACTGCCCCTGAAAATCCTCAAGGTTTTGAGCAGTTTATTGGTCCACGGTAGAACAACCATGTGACTCAACACCCATCATCTGGTGCACCATGAGCTTCTATGAGCTGGAATTCTGCTCTGCCATACGGGAAAGAAGTTTCTCTTCCAAGTAATTACCACTGGCTGTGAAAACCAGGTGATGGGGGATTTCTCATCAGCTCAGGTCATAAGATGCCTGCTCCCTGCAGGGGAGTGAACTTGGATTTACACACTGAGCATTGAACTTTACCACTGTATTTTAATGTTTGAAAGCTTAGCCTTTTACAAGTCATATTTAAAATTGTTGCAGCTGAGATGTTAGTTTGTGAATTTGCTGCAGTGCTCTGTGTGCTGTGTTTACACGTTCTGTCTGTATGGAACCCAGCAAAAAGCAATAAATATGGGGTAACATGGCTATAGAAATGCAAGTTTGAGGAATGTGGAGGAAGATGTGTGTGTTAGAGCTCAGTCTGAACCCAGTGTCAGTGGGGACCTTTGTAAGCCTGATCAGTTTATTCAGTGAGTAGCAACTAGTAGAGAAAGATAGAACACAGGTTTTTAAATCTTCCCGAAATCTTTCATTATACTTAATTTAGTGGAAATAAACATGAGCAGGGATACCATCTAGCTTCAGGGCATGGGCCGTCCCATTGTTTTGTGACAGCAGGTTTGCAGTCCTGCTGAGGTTGGTTTAACAAGCTGCCAGGGAAGGAGACCTGGCTGTGGCCACACAGGGATCTACAGCAGGGAAGGGGAGGCAGGAGGTGAGAGGTGGGACCTCAGCTGGCCTTGGGCTGTGAAATCAAAAACTGGGCTGGTGCTTTGCAGTTCTTGTTTAATACATGACTCCAGTCCTGCCGATGGGCTGTTGGTGAGAGGGGCTCTTGGGCTTTGCCAGGAGGAGGTTCCTGGCACCTGGGGACATCTCACTGTCCTCAAGAGCTGACCCCAGTGATGCTCACGTGCCTGGAGTCTTGGTTGGAGCAACTGCACGTCAGAGCACTTTTACGTCATACCTTTTAAAGGCTCAGGGCAGTCCTGGGGAAACCTGTGGACGTTAGAGCATTTTGGGAATTCATCTAAGATTAAATAATCTGAAGAACTTCGTGATTTAACTGTTGCTGTCCCTGTGGTATGGTGTAACAGAAAAGAATTGAGGTACTTTGCATTACAGGAATTTCAGGTTAAAAAGCTCTAAGGCAGTTTTTCTGAACAGGTGGAGGGAAAAACAAAAACCCTGCTGTGTTTTCCCTTTTGTAAGTGGAAGCTCACATAGCTGACATTTTTTTTCGGTAGATCTGTTGGAAATTAGATAATTCAGGAATTTAATACAGTGTGGTGGGAAACCAAACCTTATTGAGCTAGGGGAGAAAATTTGTCATTCCTAGTTTTAAAACTAAGCACAACCTTTCAGGCCTGCACCAGTACAAAGCAGTTGGTAAATGATGCCAGAGAGCTGTCTCAGTTGCTTTCTTAACACAGAGGGTACATCTGCTCTTGAAGCTGCTGTGCTGGTGGCCAAACAGAAAATGCCAGTGGTGTCTCAAAACTTTAGCAGCAGCTGCTGCCTGTTCTTAAGCATCAGCATGAGCAGCACTTGACCCACAGAGTGCCCTGAGTGAGATTCCAACTTTCATCAGAAGTGAGGATTAGAGATAGGAATCTCTGTTCCAGTGCTGTGCTGTCCTTGGGCTCTTTACACCAGGTTTAGGGGAACTTCTACTCTCCTTCAGACTGTCTTGTAAGAAGATAATTTTTTTTACTTCTCTTTGCCTTTTACAACAGAAGCTTCAGGATGCACTGAAAATTTGGCTATGCCTGATAATCTGTCCCACTCTTGAATATTTGTGTTGTACTCTCCTAGTGGCCTGGTGGTATAAGCTGTTTTTTCTGAGTTATTTTAGATGGAACTGACTGAACTTCTCATTTCACTTCTGTCACTGGACTCCTGTTGAGAATGAAAGCTATTGAAATAGGAGCAACTGTAGCTTAAATTTGGTGAAATTACTAAATGGCATCAGATGTTTTCAGTTTTGGGAGGCAGCAGTGCCTTAGTTGATGGCCCTTCAACTTGAAGGCTCTTGTTTCTGTAAAGGGTTGGGAGATGTTCAATTAGAAAAGCCCAGATTCTGCATTTGCTACCTAAATTCCCCTCCTGCTCCACATGGAGATTTTTCCAGTCTGAACCTCCAAAGCAGAGCTTTGGTGAAGAGAGTTGCTGAGGTTGAGGGACAGTGCATGTGGTCGCAGGTGTAAGATCTTGTGTATTTAAAACAGTTAGGGGCACTTATTTACTCAGGAAGATTCAGCTTTTCTGAGCCCGAGGATTTTAGTGGCATATCATATAGAAAGCACCATCCTCCAGCCATGCCCTTCTAGCTTTATGTGAAATGCTGCAGAATATTGTCTCCTCTGCATTGTTCTGATCTTTATGCTTTTCATCCCCAGTCTGTTCTGCACACTTGGTCTACAAACTGCTTTTATTAAAGATTCAGAAATGTGAGTATTGTGCTGAAATTTTGTGTGTAACTGTCTGCTCCTTGGATTACTTGCTTAAATGTACAATAACTTTAATGACTGGAATAAAGCTGCTGTAGCTAACTTAAATGTGAGAATCCTTCAAAATAAAAGGGCTGGAAGGAGGGAGGGCAATGAAAGGCAGCAGGAACAAAAGGCGCTGTGCTCTTCTGTAGATGAAAATCAGTAAGCATAAGGAGAAGAGAGAAAAATTCTCCAAGAGACAAAAACCAGGGGAGAGAAATGCTCTTTCATCAGTGCCAACAGCATAGGTCATGCAGCTGAAGGCTGCTAGTTTGGTGCCTGTTGTTGCCATTCTTTGCTGATATCTAGCTAAGCACCCTGTCATATATATGTGAAGCTGCTGCTTTCTCCTGTTTGCATTCCCCAAAATAGCTGGCAGCTTTATAAGGAGCAGGCAGCGCAGTGTGTGCCCATAGAAACTGCTGATGACCGTTTTCCACGAATACAGAAATGAGTGACAAAAATGCAGTCTTCAAAGTCATCCAAATGCCATTTCTGGGAACAGGTGTCCTAATGCGTAGGATTTGTGCTGTTCTCACTTTTTTCCATAGTAATTGGTTTATGTAGGTGCTAATATATAAGGAGACAAGGACAGCAAGTAAGATTATTGTGACACGTGAAATTATTTTAATTTGTTAATATCAAGTGTCTTCCAAGATGAGTTAGCTCAAGATCAACCTGTAGATTGGAAAAGTGGGTTGGAGCTGAAATCCATCACACCGCTTCAGTTAAAAAAGGTCAGACTTTATTATTTTGGAGGTTTTTTTGGTTGATTTTTCCCCCCGCCCCGGACTCCCCAGATGAGCCTGGTTTAGGATGTCTTGATCCCTTTAGAGACTGCAGGGACTGTCTTCAGAGCCAATGTGCATCCTCAGTTGTGTAAGCTCACCTCACGCTGGGGAGGGAAATGGAGACAACAGGTGTGATGCTTTTTTCAAGGGCATCACAGCTAAAGGTGTGGTATGCACACGTGTGTAGAGACAGAGGATGTTGGTAGTGACTTTAGAATGACAAAAAGCATTATTTTATCTTACTTCCCTATGGAACATGGGAAGTAAAAAAAAGAAAAGTGTGAGGCTTTGTTCAGTTCAGCAGCTTTTTAATGCATCTTGGGGAATTCTGAGTCTTAAAAGATCAGAAATGCTTTTGAGGAAATCTCCATAAATCAGATTGTTTAGAAATATGTAGGTTGAGCTTCTTCTTCTGCTCTGGCAAGGTCATCTTGCTCACAAGTTCACTCCTTTAATTTTGTCTCAAAAACTGACAGCATTTGAAGTTAGTGACGTTGCTACTGACTGGAAACTTATTTGGCAACGGCATCAACAATTCCATCCCTATGTAGGTCATATATTTTCATATCAGAGTAGTTATCTTGATCTCTATCCAGTGGAATAGCAGGAAATTGGCTAGTAAATTCCAGAAGATGTGGGTATGAGAGGGGAGAGGTGGCTGCCCCATGTTGGGCAGCTGGGCAGGTGCTTGGTGCTGTTGTTGGGGCACCTTAAGCTGCTGCTGCTGCCAGGGTAAAATTCTGTATCAGTGCAGGGAGTGAGGTCTGGAAGCTGGTCTGGTTGAAAAACGTCATTTTGCTGCCTGGGTTCATTTTACAGCAACAGTTGATCCAGGTTGTGTATGCTTGTGCAGAAACTTGTGGTGGCACAGCTGGGGCTGAACTGGAGGCTTGGAGGAGTGGGAGTGGGGCTGGCTCTGGTGGCAGCCCAGGAATGCTGCTGAGGGTGCACTTGTGCAACTGTCCCCAGGCACTTGACCTGGTCAGGCTCTCTGCCAGCCCAGCTGAGATGTTCCCAGCTGCTTAGCTCTGCCCCGTGATTTCTGATCGAGTTTTACAGGAAGAATGGATTTTCACTTGCTGGAGCCCATGTGAAACCAGCAATGAAACAGAGCATCTCCTAAAGATATTCTTCACAGGGCAGCTTCACAGTTAGCACAGTTATGGGAAGATGAGTTTGCAGCAAAATTTTCCATGTTTGAATCTGATTTAAATTCCTCTAGATTGTACCAGAAAATTTATTGGAAGACATGGGAAGATTTGTCCAAAGGAGTTTAATGAAGTAACTTGTACTTAAAGGAGTGTTGTTTGCTAGGTGGCTCAGGGGGATGCTGTCACTGACCCACCACTCCACCTTTTGGGACTGGCTCTAATCTCAGTTGCTGGAAGAGTCTATTAGGAAATGATTCCTGCTGTGTGCTCCTGGAGGTGGCTGCAGGCTGCCAAGGCTGTCCTTGCTCTGTGCTCAGCATTCCGAGCAGCGTTCCTGCCCCACAGCCATTCCTGCACCATCATGGACACTGCTGAGCTCATGTCTGACAGCAGGGAAACGTCCTGGGCTGGGCTTGATGCTCGGTTGTGTCGTATGGGACACCTCCAAGCCTTTCTCAGAGAGAGGGAGAGATCATACAGCTGGCTTGGAAAAGCCTTGCCGGTCTCCCTGTGCCAGGGCTGCCTGATCCTGGTGGCCTTGAGTGCTGCACCAGCAGGGCAGGTGTTAGCTGGAATAATTAATCAATAAAGAAGGGTGGGAGCAGCTTGGCAGAGTCAGGTGGAGGTATGTAGACTAGTGCTACTGCATACACCTGTAGGAGAGCTATGCAGATTGACCACTTCCTTGGAGAGAAATACTTTTTATGCTGGCTGCTTGCCATTCGTGAGACCTGTTTAGTAAGGTTACGTGCTTTGCTTGTGGTAATGAGGACTTGACTTTATTTGAGCAGTTTAAGCTCAGTTCTTGTTCACAGAGCCTAAGGTTACTGCTCCCTCCTCCCTGTAAAGCTACATGCATAGATAATTGGCTGAACAAACAGTGGGCGAAACTGCTCCCGGCAGGAAAATATCTGCTTTTCACTGCCACTCGTTCAGTGAAGTGGCATCTGGAAGACGCTCCAGATAGTCACAGGAGGGTTGATGTGTAACAGGAAGATGCAAAGAAGCCAAATCCTACAGCTGTCAGTGTTCTCTGTTTTTTCATGCTCTTGAATGGGTTCTCCTGGCTTGGTTTGTTCTCAGTTTATGCTGATACTTACAGCTTCCACCCCAGCCACAATGTTCTGCAGCATAAGTACCCAACACATTTAAAAAACAGATGAATTGCTTTCTCAATCTCATAGAGGTGCTGTAGGGATTAATTAGTTCTGACAAAGTGCTTTCTGGCTGAGATGTCAAACTGATGTTTCAAGACTAATGGTATTGTTTAGTGAAACTGTTTAGTTCTCCTCAAATGCCTAATTACTATTTTAGAAGAATGTACTCTATGGAGGGAAGCTTTATTGATTTAAAGCACGCAATAAACAGTATTGATTTGCAAAAGGCAGTCATTCATATCTGCTCTGTGCAGAGTTGAGCTGTAAGGTGGTCACACAGCTACTTTGGACCAAAATGTAAGTGAAACTATTGCTTAAATGACCCTGCAACAGCTTGCAGATTTCTCATATGTGACTTTCAACTGCCTTAATAGCCTTGTACTCAGAACAAGGGCAGTCCCCTGCCAAGGAGAGGGCTCTCTGCTATTTCATCCTCCACAACCCTACCTCACAAGGAAGATGGTCTGCAGAAGAACAGCAGTGGGTAAAATAACCTTCTGGACCCTTCGAGCAGCACAGGAAAACGTAGGTAACCCCAGAACTGCTCTGTGAAGCCATACTGGGGGTAATTTAGTGGTTAATTTTGCTGGTTCTAGGCACAGCTCTGGATGTCCTGGGCCAGCTGAGCCTCTGCAGCTGCTAGAAGATGTGCTGGTGGCACAGATGAACAGGCTGTCCCCTTGGCCATGCAGCCTCCAGGCCATGGGGTGCCTGAACCCTGTGGGACATCCTTGAGGGGCTCAGGCAGGTTGGCACCACGACTCGGTGGCAGAAACCTGTCACACCATGGCACCTGGCCCCTGAGTGAGCACGAGGAGTCAACTCCTGACATCTTCATCCTGGACACTTGCTCCATTGTTGGACTGTTTGAAACATTGAATATACATTTGAGCTGCTTATCCAAATTATCTCCAAGGGGATTTGGGTGGGGATGATAATGGAAAGTATTTGGCTGTCACTTGTGATGCAGCTCTGCAAATTATCCAGCCTGTTTCTTGTGAGGTATCTCAGGCTGGTGGCCTGTCTTGGGTGGTGCTGGGTATTTTAGAAAAAATAGTAAGACTTATCTAAATTAGGATGACCTGTATGGTATCTAATTCCAGGTGAGCTTTTCATATTGAATTGCGGTTTTGTGGGTTTTTTTGGGTTTTTTTTAATAAATATTCTTAGCATGAATAACATTTGGTATTGCAGAGTTTTGCCATGGTTAGACTTGAAATTAAATCATCACTTTGAACAGGCTTTTTTGTTGGAGCATGGATGTGGTGATGCCCAGGTGTATTTGATTAGTGATTCTCTCCCTGCAGAGAATAAGGAGGTTAAACTCTTCTGTTCAGTATATTATTCAACATTTCTCAACATCTGGTCTCTCTCCACTTCAGCTGTCAGTTGACCCACTTGTTTAGATTTTTCTGAAATTCCTTGAAGTCATCTCTACATCCAACTAACCTAAATAGCTTGTCAGGCAGCAAGGCAGGTTTGCTATTTGTCTTTTCTTATGTCATTGGTAAGGATTTCACACCACAAGGTCTAATCATCAGACTTAACACAAGTTATTGCCTTGATGGGACTGTTTAATTCTCGTATGGACACATACATAGAAGGCTTTAGGCTGTTTAACAGCTAGTTCTCAAAAAGTTTTCCAGTATTCTAGACATGGGCAGATTTGTCTGGCAAAGAGATCTGCTTGCAGCCCTCAGTGAGTGTTATTCTGTCTTATTTTAATGTGTATATGCAGGGAAGTGAAATGTCACGGCTGCTGCCATGTCCCATGGTTTTCTGTGGCTCTAAAGTTTTGTAAGATATCTTAGACTTCTTAACTTTTCTGTGTTTTGCTTTTTAAATTTGCATGTGAAAACTCAGCTGAGTTGGTCTATAATTCTGAATAAAGGTAGATACATTGTCATCTGTCTTCTGTTAATTACTCATAGACTGCTGCATGGCAGCCATGGTGAGTTTCTCATACAACTGGCTTACTAGTAATTCAGTTTACAAGGTATCTGCCATCATCTGCCTGATGCTAATGAAAGCATAACCTGATTGTGAATACTTTCTTAAAGCACATCTTGTTTGCTTGTCTTGTATTCCTTGGGCAGTACTCCTCACTTCCTTTTTAAGATTTCTTTTTTAGGAGAAGATGGTGTGGATGGAAGGGGAGAGGGGAGAGATTGTGTGCATGGCAGGAGCCTGGTGTGGTCATTTGCAAAAGGGTTGCATGGATGAAAGTCTTAGTTTGCAAAGACAAATTTGCCGCTGAACTGGTCACACAGATTCCTCCACTCAGGCTTGTTTTCACATATCTTTTGTAAATGCCACTATCATCCCTGAAGCAAATGTTCTGTGTTGAATTTTCTCATCTTGATTCTCTATTTGTCCAGTAGTCTGTAGCTTATACCCCAGAGTGCTTCCTGGTTTCTTTTCTATCTGCTTCGCAGACACAGGCTCCTGCAGTTTTGGGTGGTAGCTCTGGCAGGCTGTGTTGCATCTTCAGAAGCTTGGCTGGGCTGGGGGTCCTTTCCAGCGTGGTCCTTTCACTGTGGGGTTTGGCTCAGGTGCTGTGGTGGTTCTTCCCTCCTGCCAGGAAAAGACCCCTCGATGAGTGGAGGATACATGACTGCAGCTGAGCATGCTGCAGTTCACAGCCTGGTTTAGACCTGCCTGTTTGGGGCTGGGAGGATTTGGTCTTGTGTCAGACCATGTCCCATCGTGTCTCCATGGCTGCTGCCACAGCCCCAGGCAGCAAGATGGGCCTGGAGGCTGCTCTGGTTTTCTGAACAGAGCCAGGTGGCACCAGGTGCTTGGAAGAAGGTGGCATGTGGTGCAGCTAGCTCCTGGGTGTTGTAACAAAAATGAGAGCAGCCCAAGTGGTAGTGCACACCCATAAACCTTCTGCTTGGAAATCTACTTGTGGCACTTGCTTCTGATGGAGTGTGGCATGTTGGTAAGTGTTCCTTCACAGTCAGATTTAATACAGAACAGATTTGCAGTGAAATAACCAAAGTTTAATAATTTTTACAATGCCCTTGAAAGGTTTTGTTGTTTGAACTACTTGTCTGGAGTTGGGCAGCTGTGTGGCAACAACTCCCTCAACGACGGTACTGCCTCTTACCTCTTTTTGTGAAGACAAGCTGAAATGCTGCTTTGGTCCAGCTGCTGTGTGATTAGCCTGGATGCCTGTTCAAAGGTGTAGGGAATAATGGAGTAATGCCAGTATGAATTAGGGATTTCACAACAACAGTTTTATTATTTATGTTGCTCTCTCCATCTTTATGGAGGATTTACTCCCCCCTAACTACTGTCTTTGCTGTCAAAGGCAAGCTGTTGACCTGTCTTTTTATACCTTTGTGTTCCCGGCTCTGGTGCACTCCTTTTTCCTATGATTGTTACTTCAACTTTTTCTCTCCCAAGCCGTCTATCACTGTTGCTTATTTCTCTTATGGCCATGTTTACAGGGTCTTTAAAGCATTTCATTAGTAAGCATTTTGCCTGATGGGAGAAGGAGGTTTATGGAGTTTTGTTTTTTTTTAAAAAGGCAAGGAATACGCTGTAGGTAATAGATTCCAAAAATGCAAATTTGTTTAAGCAACTTCTTAAAAAGAAGGGAGGGAGGAAGGAATTGAAGATTAAAACCTGTGTTTATATACATGTAGAAGCTGGAGGCAAAGCAATCCATTCATAAATATACAATAGGATTTATGTCATGGTGAGAAGTGCTACATGCATATTCATGTGTAATTTGCAAATCCTTTGGTGATTAAATACTTTACTCCAAACTCGAAAACTAAATAACCTTCTTGTTGAAATGAGATGTCCAAAGGCTCTAATGCTTCTCCAGTGGAGAGGAAAGGCTGGGTGGTGTAATAGAGCTGATACTTTAATTTTGACTCTATTAAAAGACTTTTGGTGTGCTTTGGGCATTATTTTATTAGTATAATCAGGAAGTTTTGAATAAAGCATGAAGCAGAGAATTGCAAGAAATATTGTAAAGGCTGTCATGCTAAGAAAAGCAAATAGGCTTAGAAATTTGTTAGGAGGTTTTTCTCAACTGATTTCAATGTCAAATACCTTTATCTAAACTTTCATATCCCACAGGTAAGTAAAAAGTCAAGCTAGTAACATCTTGGAGTTCCGCTGTCTTGAATAGCTTTGTGAAAGTGGAAGTGAATTGCCTTTAAAGAATGTAGCCTCAGTTCTTCACATAACACTAAGGGATGGATATGAATACATTGTTGCCGATGCTTTTGTTTTTCTTTAAGTGTTGCAGACAAAGTATATAGTTTCTAACGTGATGAACGGGAAAAATACTGCTATGGAGTAACTGTTTCCTGCACCTTGTGTTGTGGCCGGTGAGTGCTCAGTGACAGTGCCGCGTTCCTGGGTAGGGTGTGGTGATGCAACTGGTTTATCTTGCCTGTCAGTCCTCGCCCTAAATGATACTCTGAAATGGGACAGCAGCTGCCACAGCATCCTGCTGAAAAAACAGAGCTCGGCCTGTGCCTCTAACGCCACCGTGATAAGATAAGGCTGGGACTTGTGATGCCATTCTGTTCTCTGTGCCTGCCCTCACCTTCCTTGGCATCCTTTCACAGCTGGAAGTGGCAGCCCCATGTCCCCTCTACGGCCACCAGCTGCTCTGCTTGTGCAGCAAAGTGGTGGCCACTGGGCCTCTGTGGTGGCTGGTGTTTGTGTAATGCTATGGGCAGTCTCTAACAGACCAGAGCTCTTCTCAGTTCCTAAAACTGGACCTAAGCCTGGTCAGTTCCATCTAGGTAAATTCCCTCTATACCCTTTGGGAAAGCTGTGGTTTATTCTTCTATCTGGACCATCACGAAGTCTTTCTTACTGCGCTCTCTTAGTGTTCCCAATGGCTCATTTTGGAATTCCTCCTTTTTGGGCTTATTTTGGCATTGCTCCTTTTGTAGCTTTATGAGATCTTTATCCTTTGTGCATAGTTTTGTGTTTGGAGTATATAAAGTACATTGATGCTGGATGGAAGAAGCCAGCAGAGTTCTCGTGTTGTTTCTTCCCCACTGAGGTTCGTCACTCTTTGAAAGTTGTGTTGTCTGATTTAGTTTTCCTGCTCCTGTTCTGTAACAGCCCACCTGTGAGATGCTTTCATTGAGCTGAACAAGAAGACAGAGCAGTGCACTCAACTCACTAAGGACTATATATGCATTTTTCTGGCTGGCACAGGTGTAGCAAATTGCCCTTTTAGTCCTGTTGTGTTTCTCATTCAGTCACAGGTAGCTTCTGTTCCTTGGTGATCAGAGAAGAGCCCTGGATTCCCTGTTGCTGTCTTGTGCTGTGATCAGGGGCATGTGGCAGCGGCACTGTCCCTTCTGTACCTGGGGGCTCTGCTGTGCAAAGCTGTACTTCAGCTGATTTGAAATAATGTTTCCAGGTTACGGAAGAACTGTTGCTTTTACAATGAGCCCTGAAAATTTGTGTCATCTACCATGTCAGAGCATCAGTGTCTAAGCTGGTGGCTGGTCACATAAGGATGTGGAGATGCAGCACTGAGTACTTGAAGAATATGAATTGGTGCAGTTCTGTAAGAAGCACAAAACTGAGCTAACCAAACCCAGTTTTCCTTGAGCTGACTCCTGAGTTGGTGACTTCTTGTCTTCATGGGGTGGGCACTTTGCCTGTGGAGCAGTTCAGATGCACACAAAAGCATGACTGGTGTGTGAGGTGTGGTGGTTCTGATTACTGTGACCAGATGTATGAGCTGATTTTATGCCAGTATTTTTAATTATATGTTGATGAGGAAAGCTAGAAGAGATACAATTATTTAAAAATCCCATGCTTTAAATGACTGCTGTTCAGGTAGAGGTTGGATGGGAGGTGAATTTGATTTTCCCCCCGTTGTAGTAACTGTAAGTGGTTGCCTCTGGATCCATCTCAGAAAGGTGCAGTGAACCATTGCTTACAGTATTGTAACCACTTGTAATTTTGCTGGTGGCAAAGGTAAAAAAGTCTTTGCCCTAGAGGTTGGTTCTGGCTGTGGGCCTGAGCACAAGCCCACTGGCAGGGCTGGAGCAGGCTGAGGAGCAACTGAGCCATCCTGCTGTGGGAGGTGGCCATTCCTTGAGCCTGGGTGCCCATCTGAGTCCTCACTGATTTTGCTGGCATGCAGAAAACTGCTCCCTCTCTTTTTAGGCACGGTTTCTGCCACTGCAGTAAGTTGGAACAGCCCAAGGACTATCTGGCAGCAGTGACAAGTTGAGGTGGGAGTGACCTTCCTGCCAAGCATGGTTTCCCTGGAAGTCACGGCTCACTCCTGAGCTGCTGTCAGTGCAGTTGTGCTGTGCTTGCCTGGCACCACGGGTGGTGAGTGTGGGTTCAGCCAGGCAGCTGTGTCACTTCTAGTTTGTCTTTCAAAGCAGACAGCTTAAATATCAGATTGATGCTTTCTCAGTGCTGCGCTGTGGGCTGTAATTCCATCTGCTGCGACATGGTGAAGGTACCTGAAAAGGTATGTGCTGCTTTCTGGATGTACTTCCTGTGCCTTCTGCATGCAGAACTGGAGGCACCATTTCACCTGCTTATTGGCCTTGCTCAGCGTGTGGTTGCTTGGGAGCCTAGCAAAACACTCAATATTTTCTCTGAAGTGCTGCTAGAATTTCAATGTCATATTTCATTCATCCTGACCACTGCAGTTTCTGCTGTACCACTGCCCTTTGTCTTCACTGCTTTGGAACAGTAGCATCTCTTTATGCTGTTGATTTGGCAGTTATTAGAAGGACATTGAATAAAGGACATTATTAGTAAAAAGCAGGAGTATTCAAACACCTCTGCCTGTAAGGTCTGTGTTTTTAATAGTTCTGCAGATTCATCACTGATTTTGGAACTTGATAGCAAGTTGGCTCTCTGGATCAGTCTGTAGATTAGACTAAAGTTTCTAGACAAGGGCAGCAGGAGTACTTTGTCAGAGAATTTCAGCTTGATCTCTGAAGGTGAGCTGAGCTGTGGATAATGATTTATTTAGCTGAACTGGTGGGAGTAAGCTAATATCTATGTTGTGAATTCTGCATTGGTGGTGTAGATCAGCATTTGGGTAGAAATGGATATAAAGGGTAATGCAGTGAAACTGTTTGTTGAAAAAAACTACTGGCATGGGAGTTGCATTTCATTCAGGTGTTGATGGTGAAGTAGTAGTGAGTTAAGCAGCAAATTTCAAACCTGTAAGCTCTCCTGATGGCTTGCTTAATAGCAGGTGTACGGTACTGTAAGGCACAGTGTCAGATCCATTAAACACAGCTTTGACGTAAGGATGAAAATGAATAGCTGAGATATTTTAGGTAATTGCCTTGAGCAACAGTGATGGTTGTATTTGAGCAGCTTCAGCGAGTTATAAACAAGCTTCAGCTGAGGCCTGATCAAGCAACTGATGATTTGCACAGTGTCTGGTGTGGTTTGCCTGGAGAGCAGCACACATGGTGTGTGCAGGCTGTACTCCTGTATTCCTCATTTTCTGTACCCACAGAGAAGTGGGTGTTCAGATAACACTTTCCACCTCCCCAGCTGCTTTAGTTTTACCTCAAGTGCCTTGCAACAAATACTGGTTTTGACTGAGGGAGACTGACTCATTCAACTGCTTCTTATCCCTTGGCATATATAAAGGCTACAAAGCCTGATAGTGTTGGAGAAAGTGTTACTGAGGGATCTTGGCAAGAAATACTACTTTACACTATCTGAAAAAGAAAAAAAACCCCAGCTTTCTCCTCTTTTTGTGTGGATGAAAGAAGGGAAAGCACAACTGAGGTAAGCTGGATAGGAATGTCTTTCTAACAATGTCAGCTATAAAAAATTTGGATTATGCATAGAGAAGACTGGCTTTGAAGTAGCTTGTTTTTCAGAACCTTGTTTTCTAAATTTCAGGGGAAGGTACTAGAGACCTGGGGTATTCCAGGCCCCACAATATAATCTCAGGAGTGAAATGTCTTGTGCCTTAAAGCACCTGCAGATCCTGCAACTTGTTTGCTAGGCTACTTTACTAGGAGGGCTTATTTTTTGTAAGGAGAGCATAGGAGGTGTAGCTCACCATCTTCTTTTCCTGGCTACATCCCCTGCATTGAAAACTGAAAGAAAATAGCTTGTTACAGATGAACAGGAGCTGGGGCTTGATATGGCACAACACAAAGAAATGCGATTTCCTACTGTGCGAGTTTTGCGTGGCCTCTACTAGGTTTTAAAATCTTATTTTGACCAACTTGTATTTTCCAAGACAAAGCTGAAACTCTTACGGTTTTGTTCCTTCTGCTGCTTCCCTTAACTTGCAGGGAAGAAAAACATGTGAAAACAGAGGTGGTTTGGCTTAACTTGTTACAAAGCCCCAAAATAATATTCTGTGCCTTAGGCACCAAATGCTTAAAATCCTATTTTGGAGTTCACATTAAATAATAGGCAATATGGCAATGCGTAGATGGTAAAAATGGAAAATCTGGTGCCAAATACATCCTTTTGAAAGTACAGCATAAGCTGTAGGTATGTGATTGCTTAGGATAGGGCTGTCCATAGGATGTAGCCCTGCTATGTGGATGAAGGCAGTTGGGGTGGCTCATTGGCATGTTATGTTGGATATTTAGATATTTGGGAAGCTGAAGCTGAAGAAATTCAAGAATTGCCAGAAACATAATATGATCCATGAAGAACATAGCTATTGCTCTCAGTTTTTGCATAAAAAGCAGTGGGATGATTTGGCCACGTGCAGTGCGAAAGGGAGCCCTGGTCTGAGCCGCTGGTGTTTCACGTGGGGGAAGCACTCTGGGGAGAGCTGCTGCCTTGCAGAGCAAAACTGGGCACCAGTAAATGAACTGGTGATGGCTGAAGGGAACAGACGTCTCTGGTGTGATGCAGCATTCTCTGTCTGACAAACACCTAGGGCAGGGATCTCCATCTGGCCTGGGCTCGGCCCTCGAGGAGTGGCTGCTGCCGTAGGAACCGCGGTCCCTCCGACCCTTCTGCCGGGATTAAACCTGGGACAGCCCCTCTGTGGGCTCCGATGTCGAGCTCTGTCCTCACTGCCCATCACCTGCACTGCTGCCATGTCCTCCCCAGCGTCCCTCTTACAGCTTCAGAACGTGGCTTAGACATAATGCTGCAGTCTGCTTCCAGATGCTCAGAGTGACAAAAAAGGGAGTAAGGATTTTAACCGTCTTTGGGGAAGCGACATGTGCAACTGAGGGTCACAGCAGCCAGTCTGAGCCTCGCAGGGCTCAGCTTTGTATTCAGATGCGCTGGCCTGCGAGCTGCAGACATTCCAGATACTTGTGTTCGCTTTGGCTGTATCCAGGCACGCACTCACAAAGAGCAAGATGCGTGCAGTGAAGTATAAATCCCGTCCTCTAATGACTCAAAGCACTGTTGTGTGCGCATACATGCTTAACAGATTGTATAATTAGCTGGCTTTGTAAGCTGGCAGCATCTGTGATTCTCCAGTAGCTCCCTAAAAATCCCGTGTGGTGTAGGGAGTGTATGCGGGTCCTTAAGCTGTTTGTATCCATGCAGTGCTGACTGCTGGGCACACGAGAGGGGCCTGCATCCCCTGGGCCCGGAGCAGAAGGGCTTCCCAGGCCCAGTGCCACCACCTCTGCCTGTCTCTGAGCCCTGCGCTGGCAGCAGCTCTTAGCCCTTGGCTGCTGATGGTTTGGCTGGCTGCTCTGGGGACAGGGGCTGTCCCCAAGGCAGTCCCCACGCAGTGCCCTTGAAGACAGGCTCAGCAGATCGTGCCGCCAAGTGCTTCAGTGTGCACGGCCTGGGCTACCACTAAAGCCCGTGAGTTCGATTAGGCATTGGCCCAGTCCGGAACCCGGTTTTATTTGGAATATTTGATTCAGGAGTGTTGATCGCGGAGGTCAGAAGGCTCACTGCAGAGCTCTCCCAGCCCTGCAGCACAAGGACAGAGGTGCTGCTGAGCCGGGAGCAGAGCGGGTGCCGGCAGGGGGAAGGCTGGGCTGTGCTGCCGAGAGGAATGCGACAGGTTGTGCCGGTGTCCGGGAGACGCCGAGGGTGGGAGCAGCACCGGGGCCCAGGGCTGCGTGCTTGGGATTTCACTGGAGCCGGGGAGGAGCCGGCAGGGGAGCGAACATGACCTTGAAAATGCTTATCGAGATGAAAAGGTGCAGTGAGGGAGCGCATTCCTCCGCGCACAGCGCCGGCCGGCCGGGCTGGCAGCGAGCGCTGCGGCTGCACGGCCCCGGCCCCGGGAGATGCCTTCCCGCAGCCCGGCTGTCCCCCCGAGGGCTGCAGTGAGCTCAGGCTGTCTGAATCGAAGGGATCGGCTTCTGGAGCTGACTGTTTCTGTGAATTTATAAGTAATAATGAGCCTGAAGGCAGTAGCAAGGCAAGCTCCGGCAGCTGGAGAAGATGGGCCACTTGAGAGGACCAGGTTTAATTATGATTCCGTGGCAGGTGAAGCTCATCTATGAGTTTGGTGCCCAGAAATCTGGTGAGCAGCCAGACAGCTCATCACAGCCAGCAAGGGGGGTTGTGGTTTTCCCCAGTGCCACCAATGTTCCTGACACTCCTCTGTCCTTGGCACGCTGTGGACTGCTGAGTTGCCCTAACCCAACTGGGATGCACTGGTCAGAATGGTCTAGGTGCTGTTCTGCTCTACTGCTGAACAGAACCAGTTTGTGGGAGGGCTTGGAGGGTGCAGAGCTGCTGGACTGGGAAGAGGAGCAAGGAAAAACTGTGTAAGGTGGGAGAGATGCTTTTTACAGGAGCAACAAGCCATTAGCCTGGCTCAGTTGCTGATGTCTTTATGCTGTGGATCCAACACAATTCTCCCTCTCTCCCCTGTGCTAGCAAGTGTGCTTGTACAGTCACATGCTAATTCAGGTTAAATAACTGCATCTCCTAGAAATTGATCCTTTTCTAAGATGCTTTTTTGGTGCTTGTAATCCTGAAGCATATCCCAGGAAAGTGACACTGTACAGATAAAGCAACCCTCGCAGTGCAAAAAAGTAATCAACACTTACTACTATGAGTATGTGCTGTAAAATGAAAAATGCTGCATTCCTGAAGAAATCTAAGTATTGTTGCAGCTTGACTGTAACTGTGCACTTCTGTTGCTGAGGCTACGCTGCAGCTTTGGAAGCAGATACTTAAAATTCATTGGTTTGTGGTAGGTTTTTTTTTCCCTCTTGACAAGGGTAGAATAAAACCTCTCTTTCTCCATGGCTATAGGAACATACCCTTGTGTACTGTGTATTTTTAATTGGAGAAATTCAGGCATTTACTGGTGTCTTCGAGAATTCCTTTCTAAATGCTTAGCCTAGACCATTTGCATAAAACCTTATCTCACTTAAAAAGTTCAGTTTTTTTTTTTTTTTTAGGTTTTAGAGGATCTAGCTGTGTACTAGGAATTTGGATGTATACTGATGACCTTGGGACATTTGTTTTCAGGTCCTGTGGAATAGTGTGGCCTCAGCCCAAGGGAGGCAGAACTTGACCCTGCTGATGGGGGCAGTCCCATTGCTGTAGAACATGAAGATTTGTTTCCCTGTTGAATGAGCTCAATCAGCTTGCTGAGAAGTGCAATGAATAGTCTTGCCACCACCTCTGATGCTCCTGTGGAAATAGTATTTGGTCCTGTTGAGTTGTCAGGGTTGGTATAGGCTGGCACATGCTGTGTCTAGTGGGGTGACAGAGAATGTGCTGCATGTTCAGAACCTGCTTCTGAACAAAGCACAGGGTGCTGTGAACACACCTTGTCTGTCACAGCTGGTGGCCTTGCTGGCCAGCTTCTTCATTGCTCTGAGCTTCATGCCATGGCTTCAGCTTTTGTTTGCCATGACACCTGACTACAAGTCTGGCATCTGGCCTTTTTCTTTGGGGTTAACTGGCTTGTAAAGCTGGGATGAAATGCAGCCTGTTTGTTGGGATTCACCTCCTTCACCTTTTAATGTGGTGCAGTAAGGATGGTGGTAGTGAAGCTGGTGTCTCTGCTGTCAGACAAGCCAGGAGCTTGACTGAGGTAAATACCTACTGCATAGGTATGGGAGAAGGGGGAGTACAGAGATGGCAAAAAGACACAAACAATCTCTGGGTTTAGCCACCTTCACCAGGGTATACTGGAAAGAGGAAGATTGTTTCTTGGGAGGGAAGGAGATTCCTGTGCTCTTGGTCATAAACTAAAGTAAAATAGTAGCTAAATATTAATAATGAGACTATGTGAGGTGTGTCTCTGTCACATACCTGGAGCATGAACTGTGAGCAGCAGTGATGAAATGATATGTATGCTGAGTCTCTGCTTAGTGGAAAGAAATTCAGTATGTTTTGAACTGAGGAATAACTAAAAAACTGAATCCTCAGCTAGCTTGTGCCATTTCTGAGCTGGCAGAAGGACTGTTAAGTGGGCTTTAAACTACCCAAGATAGATGGGAAAGGGGAATGCAAGAGAGCAAGTGGCATTATAACTTCCATGTTAATACAAATTTGATCTGTTGGCAAAATATATTCATAGTGGATCATTAAAAATAAACGATGTTTGTGAGAGTAAATCAATCAAACTCACTTGGTGATGCAAATCTCACTTTTGCTGTCCTCAGATGTGTGAGCAGCCTTCAATAGTTGTTGATCTGTATCGACTCCCCTGCAATGTGTGAAGTACTGAGCTATGTTTAGTGCTTTGTACAGTTCTGCCTATAAACACAGTTTGGCATGATTTTTTTTGTGGCTTAACTACATGGTAAATCAAGGCTTTGTTACTTTGGATGAAAAAGATACTAAACCTATTAATTGTACACTCTTACCTTCTAACTCTACATCTCCTAAAGCTTTACTCTCACAAGGTTTTTCCAGAAATTTGTTCTTGTTCTGACATTTCTGTTCATTTTTATACGGTGTGGCTTTTCAGCATCTGAGAACACATTGCCTCAACACTTACAGCAACAGTAATAGATCGTAAAGCTCATATTGTGAATTCCAAATGCTTCAGCTTTTGCTACACCCATGAGCAGTGCAACCTGAGCTTTCTCCACTTTGGATCAGAAGTGAGTTGCCATGCTTTCATTTCCAAAGGCTAACTCACAAGGCTGAGTCTCTTGAAGTAGTTTTGGTTTTCCACTCTCAAAGGAATGGCATGGATTGCAGTCTGCAGGGCTATGCTTATGCTTGGGTAAGTATTCTGTATCTTGAATTCACAGTTGCTTTGCACGAAGAAGGATTTTCGTTCTTTTGTGTTCTCTACTGCTCTGACATCATCTTTACCAGGCATCTGCTCTGATTCTTGCAGACAGCCAGAAATACTCCTGTTCCTACCTGGTTCTGCTGAGTTTACAATGGCATTGAAGAGGCCTCGTGAGTGCCCTGAGGCCCCTTGGGCATTCATGTGACTCGCTGGTTTCCTCTGTATAGCAGGGTTCTGCTCTATCTGGCCAGGATTTCCAGGGTGGCAGGCTGATGTCAGTCAGAGCCACGCAGTAATTCGTGCAGAACTAGGCATTGCAGAAGAGCTGAGTGGCTGCAGCTGATCTGACTTAGGGCAAGGAGCAGAAGATGCTCTGGTGATGCCCTGCTGCTTGCCTAGACTGTGTTCTGCAAGGGGTGCAAATCAGAGAGCCTGCTAATGTTGCTGACTGGGACCATCCGAGAGCTCTATAACTCAGTCAGAACATCTATAATGCAAAAAAAGGGAACAGGCAGCCCAAGCTGCTGTATGGATGAACAATTAGCCCAGTGCTAGCAGGAGGGGAACCAGGACAGCATGCAAGCCATAAGCATGTAACACAAGCTCCTGTGCTTCCCTTGTCCTTTCCAAATAGGTTTTCATACCAGCAGCGCTTGTTATCTACACTGGGGAGATTGGGTAAGTCCAGTGATGCCACTCTAGGGTTGTCTATTGTCACTTCAAATGTCATGTGAATAAAGGGCACAGGAGCTGACAGTGTTGCAGGAGGCATTTGCTGTTCACAGACAGAACATGCTGGTGAGAAGTACAGCAGCACGCTTTTCTTCTGAAAGAATTCAGGTTTGTAATCACTGCACATGAACTGTAAATTCAGTGTCTGATGAAGCCCAGTTGTGGAGTGAATCCCAACTCTCTTCCCCATCATCCCTGTCTGGATGGTCAGCCCAGTGCTCATGCACTGCACGTGTTCCTGAATGCTGAGGTAGGGCAATTGTTCCATACTTTCCTCCTTGCTGAGATATCAAATATTTATCTTTTTCTGACAGTAACTACTGGTTCCCTGCTCTAGGAGCTGTATTGTGGGGGGAGTTTGTCCTGTACACCTCCTTATCTTGAGGCATCTTGCCAATATAAACTGCTGCCACCCACACTAGGCAGCCTTTCAGGGAAGCAGGAATGCAGGCTGTAAGAGCAGAGACAGCCTTCCAGTTCATAGTCTCCCAAATATGTCAAGGAACTAGTCCGACGACTCTGGATGCTTGGTAGGCAATTTACCCCATACTCTGAAGTGACCAGTCCCCTTATTTAAGAACAATTGAGCTTCCAAGTGAAGAGAAAGATGACTTATTTTTAGTTAATCTGCTCAGGCTGTGCAGGTGACAAGGCTGCTTTTCATCATAGAAGAACTGAAAGCAAACTTAAAAACCAATTTCAGCTATTTAAAATTAAAGATGTTTGAATTAGTTGCATGGTTAAATTCCAACTCTTGCATGCTTTTAATTAAGTAGTGTACTGTTCTCCTCAAGTTGTACCTTACTCTTTTATATCTTTTCAGCTTAATTGGTTCAGGAAAACATGCAGGATAGAGAGGCTGGCAGGCGAGTTAATGTTGTGAGAAGCCTCATCTCCAATTTCCTGACTTTTTAACCTTGAACTATCCCAGGAATTTTTGCATTTGAGTGATTAAGAAAGTATGACTGACCTGCTTGCAGAACCGGTTTTTTAATCACTGGGAATGATCTAAAATCTGTAAGTGGTTTTTGATAGCCTTCTCCTTGCAAATAACTTAGTTGTTCTTTGCTTCCAGAGGTAAATGATCTGCACTGAAAAGAAATACACGGACAAACAGTCAGTATGTGCAAAGTAGAGCTTGTAAACATGCAAGCCTTTTGAAAAGTGGATAGAACAAGCCAGCAGCTGACTGTACTGGTGTTCTAGGCATACTTTTTATGCCTGGTGGGGTCATAAACTGTGTATTATATAACTTAATGCTTCTGTGAATCTATTTGACTAATAGAAACGTGTAAATGCATTTGTGTTCAGAATACCTGAAATACAGAGTGGTGCCTGACTTTCAGGTGTTTTTGGTGTCTCCTGATCTCTTTTGTGGAGAATACTTGGGCAGTATGTGACTAATTTCTGTGTAAAAGAAGAATTTGGATGTTACCTGCTCATGTGGAAGCAGTAGAGGGTCTAATTGGCAAATTACACACAACTCAAAATCACATTAATGAGGTACAGAGGCTACCCTCAGCCTGGCCAAAATCATCACCGAGTTCTTGAGTGTCAATAAAAATGTTTGAAATTATGATAGCTTGGAAAATAAGCCCTGAGGACAGATGTTGGACTTGCTTATCCTAGAGGTGGCCCAATGCATGAAGCGTCAGGGGCCAGGAGGAAATACAAGATGAAAGAGGTTTGCAGGAGGCTGAGAAGATGCTCAATAACCATGGCAATGAAGGCAACCACTTCTGAAAAGCAAACAGCTCTGCAGTTTGAGTTGCTTGAGGAGATGTGTTGTTTATTTTAAGCCATTTCTCTTGGTAATATTTATGTTGTAGCTTAAGCAAATTTGTTTGGTTTACACTAACAGCTTCAAATACTATTTTTTTTTTTCTCAGAGCTGACCCCATTTTACTGTAATTCTGTTCCCATTTATCCTTTATCACAGCAAGACCAGGACCACACACTGACAGTCACTGAAATGACATGTGTTTGAGCTAACTAGAAGTTTAGGGTGACTGGGCCTTCGTGTGGGTCTTGGCATAATGTCTGCCTTCCAAAACTTTGAAATGTTATATTTGGTCTCTCATTAGGCTTGGAACATAGTTAAGAAGCTTCTCAAATTTGTGATCACTTCTTAAAAGGCTCTCCTTGTTACCTGGAAAGCACATTCCTGTTCATGGTTCCCATCTGCTAATAGTGGTCCTGAATTTGGCCTTTCTGCTCCTCTGGGTGTAGAGGTCTGTCTGTCCAACTCCCCTGCAGTTGTTGAGGTTTTGGTGTCACTGAGGTGTCATTTGGCCTCAGCTGCCTGCTGTGTCACTGCTGAGGATCCTGGCTGTTAGGGATGAGCTGTTCCCATTGCCTCTTCCCTAAACTGCTGCTGGAGTGGGAATCCAAGGGAGCATTTAATCATGCCCAGGTATGTGGAGATGGGGTGAGAAAAGCTTTGCCAGCAAGATCATAAAACAGGGCCTCTTCCCTGCCACACCTGCAGCCTCCAAAGGCAATCCTCCCTGCAATGAGAAAAGATGCTCCCAGGGAAAATAGTTACTATAGTGACGAATGGCCCTGGTGTGTTTGAGGGCTGGATCACCAAGTTGAGTAATAAATGTGTAGGAGTCTATTTTTAATAGCTTTTGTAAGGAGGAGATTGCAGACAAATTTTCTAGGACTACAGCAAAGTGATAGGTTTTTCTGTGCTGAAGTTTAAAAATAATCATCGTCTGTCTTGAGAATGGGATGACCTCATTAAAAACAAAGAAGCTTGTATGTCATCGTGTGGAGCCTCCTGGCAGTGATTCTTGCAGCAGCCTTCTGAGTTCCAGTAGCAGCTCTGCTGGAAGTTTGAGTTCCTCACAACTCCTTGTGCACAGCTACCCCAGTGTCACAGCTGGAACTGAGGTGCCTTTAGCTCATTCTCTAGCCTGGTCTGTGTAGCACATCCTGGCACATAATGAGCAGTGAGTTTTATTCAAACAAAAAATGAAGGAATGCTGTATAAAAAAAACAACAAAAAAAGACATTGAAAATAAAACCTGACTCCAAGGTTCTCCTGCAAAATGCTGGGTTGAAAAGCTATTTGGTTTTGTAAGATAAATGGTATGAGTGGCAGTATCTGCCACAACTCATAATTGTGTCATCTGGCTTGCCTGCTTGCCCCTGAGGCCTGTCTGCCTGACGCCCTTGCTGTGTACCTGTGAGTGCAGGAGGGAAGGGGAGAGCTCAGCAGGGCTGGTCGGGTGCTTGTCAGGATTTGGTGGCTCTTGCTGGAGCTGTAAGAGGAGCTGACGTGAAGGTGCTGAGTGATCCAGGTGCTGCCTTTGTTCCTGGTGAGTGAGCTGCTGCTGTGGGTGCAGCAAGCTGCAGGAAATCCCTGGTCTGTCCTCTCGCCCGTAGAGAGTCATGAAGGATTTCATACGGGGCCATGTGATCTGTCCTGAACTGATTAAAATAAGGCTCTCCTGTTTAAATGGCTTTACTTTGTGACGGGGTCTGAGGAGCCCTGCAAACACAGGGATTAAGTGGGTTTATGCACGGTGTGGAAGCTTGGCACTGCACTGTGGGTTTATAAATCTGCTCGTCTCGGTGACCCAAGCACGGTGTTTGCTGAGTGCACATCTCCCTACGTGCACGTACATCCTCACGGCTGTGAGCCTCACCACGAGCTGCTCGTGGCCTTGGTTTACTGCTGTAGGATCCCAGTTGATACCGAAATGCAGTAATTACAAAAATCATGTTTCCTGGTTTAGGAAGTTCAGAATTGATTTCTGTTACCATTGTAGTATTAACTCCAGATTTGTAAGTGGTGCAGGTCACCCATATCCAGCTTCCGCCAGGAACTTCTCTACAGCCATGTTTAACAAACTTTCTGTCAATCAAAAACTGGTTATACAAGGATTATTTGCCTTCAGTTTCCTGTGTAATGAGGTTTTTGATTGACAACAGTGGAGTTAAAGAATATAGAAAGGCTTTCTGAATCTAAGATGAGCAAGTTTCCATTTAATACTGTTTGCACATGATTAGATTGGCTTTCAGTTTTATCTGCGATAGAAACTGAAGGTGATCAGAAATAAGAAATATAGAAACCCTTCTAATTTTAAAATAATGTGACTTAGAAAATAGAGGTAGGAAGCTAACTTTCTATTTCCTGCTGTGGGAGTGGGATTTGGACATCATTTGCTGTACAAATAGTGGAGCTACTGTGGGCAAATATTTTGCAAAGATGGAAGTGTCTCAGGATGTTCACAATGGCTGGTGAGTGAGCAGTGGCTTTACCCTCATCCTGTCTCTGCCTGAAGACTGTCAGATGTCAGATTAGGAAGTTGGGTGATGCTGTTCTCTTTTTCCTCTGTTACCAGGATTAATTTCTGAAACAGCGACCTTGACCTGCTGTGTGTGGTAGTTGCTGTGGGTACCTGTTTTCCAGGTGTCCTCATGAGTAATTGCATTTGTTCAACTAAATTTAAATTTCTTGAATGAAATAAAATTTTTAAAATTACATACTGGAAGCTAAGAAAATAACATGGAAATGGATTAAATGTAAGTTGATATGTCTTTTTCAAAATACTAAATATCCCTAATAATGACCCTGATTAAAATATACGTATGGGGGAATGGCAGTCACAGGTGTGAGGAATGTGAGATATGGGTGAGTTCCTATGAGGTGAACATATGGGTTACTTTTGGGTAAGCTAGAAGGTCAGAGTTACGCCGTGATTTACAAATATCTTCTCTAGCTCAGGCTGTTTTCTCTTGTAGAGCTCCTACACTATGCTCAGCCTCCAGCTTAGATGCAGATGAAGCACTTGAGGAGTAGTTCAGGTCTGTCTGAGGCCTGATGCGGGTCAGAGCAAAGGGAGCATGGCTGGAAGATGCAAACAAACTCTTGTCCCAAAGTGTCATCTCTTTTAACTAGGCCAGTTTGGGTTTCATGGAAAGTGCTATATGTACGGACCTTAAGTTTACCCCCATGATTCCCTCTTTGTGACTGGAGATCAGAAGTCGTAGTCACGATTTTCTGAACTTTTAGGTGCATGGCTTTTGTGTGAAAACTGGGTGAATGCATCTGAAAATTTCCCTAAGGAATGAGGGCAAGGAATGCGCAAATCGTTCTGCAGGTTTCCTTCCTTAGTTACAGGCACGCTGTGAGAAGGGTCCATTTTTGTGCACTGCTGCTTTGAGTCCAGCTACAGGGAGGACCCATTGTGTGGTAATGTGGTTTGACTGAACTGATGAGATTTTTTTCAAGGCAGCTAGGAAGCTTTGTGAATTGAAAAGGAGATGTTTCAAAGGAAAAGTCCTGCAGATGTGTCCTAGCTTTAACTTCCCACATGCAGAAGAACAGTCCTGTTTTATGCAGCAGTAATGCACTAACTAAATCATGTCCTGCTGTGAGAAAGAAGCTTCTCCTTTTGCTCTTTAATCCGTCATTGTGAGTATGCTTGGGGAAACACTGGATTTTTTGATCCTTTCTGGAAAATTGGCTTATTTTAGTCTTCATTACAACCCCTAAAATCATATCTTAAAACAAGGAAATAATATCCTTTTTCTTTTTATACTGTATTCAAAGTCTTGCTACACAACATATTACATATCTTTCATCTAATTGTACCACTGCTACTTTGATTTGTGCCAGTTTTCCCCACAACAGCTAGGGAAAGGAGCTTAGAAAAGTAAGTTATATGGTTATGAAGCTGCCGTTATTTGGAGAAATAGCTATTTAATCTATAACAAGAATTATACTCTTAGTTTTATAAAACTAATTATTATTCTGTTTGCTAGTTGAATGACAGATTTCCCCTCTGTACAAATGGGATAGCTGGAAGCTTGTGGGCAGCCAGGGAGGAGGGCACTACTCTGTGCTTGGTGATGGGTGCTCCTTGTGAGATATGCTGAAAATGAGTCTCAAAAGTGAAATAATTGTCTGTTTCTGAGCCCTAGTAACTGGCAAGTCTCCAGTTGGCTTGTGTCATTGCTATAGTAGACTGATCCTGCCTTGCTTTTTCTTCCTTTTTCCAAAACTCTAACTGAAAGAGTTGGTTGGATGTAGTTCATGCATTGCATTTCATATGGAAAATAGGAATAAGCATCCTTCAGTTGCTTAGTCCTGGCTTCCTATTGAGTCTGACAGTTTCTGAGCAGTTTTATAAGGAATTCAGCTGCTTCTAACAAAATAGGACTGGACAAAAGCTGAACAGAAGCTTTATAAGTTTGGTGTTAAACTTTGGAGCACCAAAGTTGGCACTGCAGTGCCACTACCTGATGAAAGTATTCCAAAGACCTAGGGCTGGTTTTTGTTTTTTACCAAGAAAGGGTTTAATATTAATGTTAGATGAGATTCTTTAGCAGGATTCTGCAAGCAACTACACTCAGTGATGTGTAATACAAATTAATTTACTGAGGTGTGTTTTATGTCTGCAGCACATCCTCACCTAATATACTTTGAGTTTAACTACTGCTCCATGTTGAGGGATTCTTGATTGGATCACTCACCAAAGATGTTGAGCACTGTAGCTGGGACATGGCTCCTGGTTTAATCACTCTGCAGGGCTGAAAGGAGCTGGTGTGCGTTGCCAGGAACTGCAAACTCAGGATGGAATTGCACCTCTTCTTACAAAGCTCTCTACAGAAGTGGCAGAGCAGCAATCATGCCACCAATTCACAGCAATATTTAGAGTGTTAGTAACCAAATGATGCACTGGAAAAGACCTCTTGGACTTCCTGTGGCCTAGCAGCACCACCTTGATTCCTGGGGGTGGTTGTGGGCATCTCAATATAAAAAAAGACATTAAACCATTAGAGAGTATCCAAAGGAGGCCATGAGGATGCTGAAGGGTCTGGAGGGGAAGCTGTATGAGGAGTGGCTGAGCTTGGTTTGCTCAGCCTGGAGAAAAGGAGACTGAGGGGAGACCCCATTGTGGTCTGCAACATCCTCACGAGGGGAAGCAGAGGGGCAGGTACCGATGTCTTCACTCCCAGGACCAGAGACAGGACTCGAGGAAACAGCATGAGACTGAGCCTGGGAGGGTTAGGTTGGATATAGGGGAAAAAGTCTTTTCAGCCAGAGGTTGCTGGGCAGTGACCAGGCTCCCAGGGAATGGTCACAGCCCCAGGGCTGTCAGAGCTCCTGGAGCACTTGGATGATGCTCTCAGGGGTGCACAGGGTGGGATTGTTGGGGTGTCTGTGCAGGGCCAGGGGCTGGACTCGATGATCCCTGTGGGGCCCTTCCAACTCAGCATATTTCTTGGTTCTCTGATCCCAGCATGACTGTGCCCATCTCAGGGGTGGGAGCAGGTCCATCTAGTTCAGCATTTAGCAGTGTGCCCTCCCTCTTCCCTACCTGTGCTGCTTCCATGAACCACTATCGTTAAATAAAAGCTGATGCCATTTTCAGAGAGGGTGAAAGTGTTAACCCTGGTGTTTAACTTAAAATTGCTGACACGTTTGCTACAACACTTTCATCTCTGTTATCTCCAGAGAGTGGCTTGTATCTGACCTTGCTCTGCATTTTTACCCTTGTGCATCTTTGATTTGATTTGATCAACAGAACAGCACATATTGGATACTCAGGCTGAGGAAACAGCTTGATCCACAGGGAAGAACATGGGATAAGGGATAGCAATCACAAGCATTGAGAGTCTATTTTATTTTCAGGTAATCTCTATTTTCTATACAAACACACTTTTGGTATGCCATCTAGATTAAGAACTGTAAAAATAAACCCTTCAGTGAAACTTTATGGAGAAAGTTGCACAGTTCTATGTTGTGAAGCTCTGAGTTCTTTTGCACTGCAGAGCTTTAAATTAAATTGAAATTTTCTGAGAAAATATTGATTGAAACTGCTTCATATGGCAAAGGCAATGTGTTGAAAGGGAAATGCAACAGCAGGTAAATTAGAGGTGTTAGTGACTTAACTGGCTTTTACAAAAGTGTTCCAACCCCATTCTTACTGCATACCAAACTTACGGGTCATATTTAGGGGGAATTGCATTAGTTGTTAAATGTTGATTTTACGTTGAACCTCTTCTGATTGGAAGCTTTTTTCCTAAAATTCCTCTTAACCATGAGTGACTGTAAGATGTTGATATGGGAGCACCAGCTGGTTGCTCAGTGCCTCTGGATGACATCTGCTCAGAACTGAGTAAAACTCTTTGTCCATCAGTGCTCCTCAATTACCTTTGGATAGGGAAGACCTGCTGGAAAGCTGCTCAGTGTCCTGCAGCGGGTTGCAGACCTGCTTTGTGTGTCCCTGTGCCTCCCTGTGAGGTGCTGCTTGCGTGTGGCAGAGTTGGGAGCAGCTCTGTAGGTGCTTGTTCACCCCTTTGCTCCCAGTGTGTGCCTGCCTAGAGGCACTGTGGTGCTGCACAGTGTGTCCTGTGCTTTCTGGGAAGTCAGAGCCAGCCCCCTTCCACGTACACCACGCAGAGCCCTGGGGTTGTGTGATGGATCTCTGGGCCTCCTGCATATTGTGCTTTTGGCAGCTGGGGATGTGAGACACCTGCGAGATTAATTCCTCCTGGCTTGTGCCTCCCTGCAGTGCTGCTTGGTTTGTAGTTTTGTTGGTGCAAGCTGAACCTCATTAACTCCGAGTCAAAGGGAGGAAAGGGACGTGGTTTTGGTGATTAAAATCTGTGGGGTCACTCAAGGAGTGGGTACTCTAAGCTTTGTGTTTAGCCATACAAGCCTTCAGAGTGCTGCTGGATGTGGTCTGTAATAGAAAAACTCATCAGAGCAGTGCTGTGGAAATACTTCCTTGTTAGGATGGAGTGGGTTACACGTTTTCTGATACTGAGAAACTAATCTTGTTTGTCATTAATGAAACAGAGTATATTGCAATGCAAATGAGAGGAGTTGCATGACAAGTGGTCCCACAGTCCTCACCACTTGCTATTGATTGTTCAGTCTTACTTATTCATGCTATGCAAATTGCATTTCTCATCTTGCTCCTTCTTGTCTACATATTTTTGGTACAGGACTTGCCTGCAAACAGTCTTGTTCTTTCACTGGAGAGACAGAGATTGTTTCTGGCAAAGTTCTTAATGTTCCTTTGTCAAGTGAGTACTGGCTGAGCCGGGCAAGGCTCTGGAGCTCTGTCAGAATGAATTCATCTTGCTCTAACTTCAGATGGAGAAAGGGAAGAGTTGGTGGTGTATTATTTGATAAGAACAAAAGCTTTAAAATAGTTTTCAACTCTCTTTGTTTTTGATACTGAAGCCCTTGTGGCATTTGTTTTCTGGTCAGTTGTTTGGAACAGACATGTGGGAATGTTCTTTCATTCGTGGTAAATATTGTTTTGCATTTCAGGTATACCAAACCACTGACCTTTGCTGACTGCATCAGTGATGAGTTGCCCTTAGGATGGGAAGAAGCTTATGACCCTCAGGTTGGAGTCTATTACATAGACCACAACACCAGTAAGTGACACGCTGCTGTGTTTTTGCAAAATGATTTGTGCCTATGTTAAAAACATACTGAAGACAAAACCACAGGGTTGCTAACAGCATGTTTTAGAGTAGAGGAGATCTGCAGCTCATGAAATCAAATCCTGTCCTTCTCCATCATGCAAAGTACTTCCCTCTCTAAACAGGAATTTGAGACCTTTCGGGTTGCAGTCTTCGAATTGGCAGCCAATAGTATGGACACACCTCTGGAAGATTTGGTTCTCCTGAGGAGTCCATCTGGGTAGCAGTGATCTGGAGTTTGTCCTTAGCCTGGAATATGTCCCAGTGGCAAGACCATCAGAAACAGTGCAAAGGTCTTGTGTTGATTCCCCTGGCAGGGGTGAAGTGAATGAGCACGAGCTCCCTTGGCTGCAGGAGCTCACACTGCCCTTGCTGGAGACAAAACCCTCAAGTAAGCTTGGAATGTCCTGTTCAGGATTCAGGCTTGTGCTGTCTTTACCCCATGTCCTCAAACTAAGTCACGCTTACACCCTTTGCTAGATTGCTTGGTAGACCAAAAAGAGTTAATTTTATAAGCTCATTTGAATTATAAGAGAATACAGCATTTGATGTATCTTTACAGACATTACTAAAATAACTGTCATGAATTATGCTAGAACAAATCCCCTGAAAAAGTAATAAGCAAAATAAATCAATGACTTTTATTTTCTTTAGAGCCCAGCTCCAGCTGCAGCCCAGAAATTCACAGCAGAGCCATGCCCATGCCCTTTTAGGGAAGCTTGCAACTCGTGCTAAGAGAGAAACTTTTAAAAGACAAAAGTGCCTTGAATTTGTGGGTTTTTTTAAATCTACTTCTAAGACTTCAACTAAGAACCTAAACTTTTTAGAAAATTGCAAGATTTTTTAAAAGTAAAAATGTGGAAGTCTGGTGCATTTTTTATCTTGGTGGATTTTTTTTCCCCTTGGGTATCTTCATCTTCACATCCCTCCCTTTTTCAAAACTGCCACAGCTTCACCTGCCAAGCCTGAGACTGCACCTTTCAGGCTTTAGCAACTTCTCTTGGGTATTAAAAATGCAGAACGAAAAAAGCCCATTCCCAAAAAGCACTAACCAACCTCTGCAATACAAAGATCATAAGTTTCCAGATGTAAAGGTGACACAAATATTTTTATTTAGAGCTCGTGTCATCCTAAAATCGCAGGGTTTACATATCTTTAAATGGCTTCATCCTAAGTATTTTTCTGTGAGGTAGGGGACATGGATTTTTCTTTTTATAGGAAAGTGGGAAAGGGTAGGCAAGTCTGCACAATTACACAAAGGAGATCTGCAGCAGAGGAGTGGACAAACTTTGCTTTAGAAGGTGCTAAGTTGCAAGGCACAAATTTGGATTTCCTACGGGTCTATAAGACAGTGCCTGGTGTCCATTTCAAAGTCTAGGAATGGGAAAATAGCCTTGACCTGAAGCTGTGGGACATGGAAGCCTGCTGGACCCCTGGAATGGTTCAGTTTGCAGAAACTCCAGCATTGTTAGGTCTGTGGTTGGACTCAGTGATCCTAAAGATCTTTTCCAACCTAGATGATTGAATGCAGTTGGGACAAACCAAACAGGGTTTTATTTATACATCAGAGTTGGCATAGGGTGAACGTGCAAAGGTCTGGGGCAGTTACCCCTGGTCTGTGCCACTCACAGGCACCACAGGATTCAGGGGCAAGCCTTCAAACTGTGCTGACACCTGCTTAATAACAGTGCCTTTCAAAAAGTTCCACTTCTGTGGGATGGCAGAAGCTGCAATATTTAAATGAGAATTTCAACTAAAAGGTTAAAGAGAAACAAACTCATGACATATTTCTTATGCCAGCTCTAATCCAGATCATGATAGAGCAGAATATATCTATTTACCTTAGCCTAATCAAGCAGCTCGTCTTTGTGGTTTATGTAGAAGTATCCTCTGGAGAGTGTCCAAAACCTTCTTCCTCTCCAAGGTCTCTGGCAGATTCCTTGGCAGGAAGGAACTGCTGAGGGTGGGAAGGGGATGGAGCCATGTTGGGTCTTGCTCATACTGCACAAGTATTTGAGACTGGTTATCAGAAACAAGTCCAAGGACAGACTTAAATCTAAAGCCAGGAGCCATTAAAAGAAGCAAGATGGAGAACAATTGTAACCACCTCTCTGAGGGAAAATAAATACAATTAAATTGAATTGAGTACCCAGAATATTCCTAATACAGTATTAATGCGTAGCCTTGAGTGTGTCTCTCTGGGAGAACTTTGGAATGTGGTTTGCACAAAGAAATGATGCTGATGCAAGCATTGGAAGGCTACATTCCTCCAACGTGAAGCAACCAGGTTTATTTATGACAAGCTCAACATTAAATTAAGAATTCACAGGAAAACAAATGATGTAATAACCTGCATTTCTATAGTTCTTTCATCTCACTTCTGAATGTATTTTGCATTTCGCAGTAGCTGGGGCCCAGTGAGAGCCCTTGGCTAACATTTTCATTGATTGGTTTTACATCTTTGAAAACCAAAGCTCAAAGCTGCAGTCAAGGGGTTACAGTTAGTGGTGTGATTACTGAAAAGGTTGAGGTGAATATTTAGAATAAATCTGGACAGGAAGCATTTCAATACCTCAGTGGGTTGTCCATCCTCTCTGTGAGCTGTCTGCTGAGCATTCCCTGGGTCAGATTCTGTATGGGCTTTGGAGCATTGGCAGTGCTTCAACACCTCACAGAGGTGTTCAGCATTGTAGGCTTTTGCAGTCTTCCTCCTCAGTGCTTGTAATAGAGGAATTTTCCTGCAGCAGCTTCCACCACCCTTCTTGGGATTATAGGAAGAATGAGCTGCTAGTCTAAGGAAAAACTGGAAATAACCAGGCTTGAAGACTTATGTTGGAGTAGAGTTATGACCCAGTGTCCTGCATCAGACTTCAAGAGCCACGGGTACTTTGCCAAAATACCTTTTATGCTGGAAATTAGAGTCACAGTTGCTGGTGGCTGTGCAGTCGTGTCCAGGGAAGCTGCACATCTGGGAATGTGGGGGCAGCTCCCTGGGCAACTCACAGCAGACTTTCCCTTTCTGGTTCAACTGTGGAGTAAAGGCAGTAACTTCATCTGGGTGTGGGTAATGGTTATCTGGAAAATGGGATTTGGAGGCAAGAATCGAGGCAGGAGCATGGGGATTTGAGAGTTTAACAAATTCTGTGTCCTCTTGATCTCTCTTTTGCTCCCTCTAAGACCACAGTGCTATCTCTGAGGGCACTAGCACCTACAGCTGGCACAAGCAGCTGCTTTTCCCTTGTATTATTTTGGGGCAGTTTTTCAGGTCCAGGCTTAGCTTTAATATTACACCAGCTGAAATGTTGCTTCTGCTTGCAGGACCTGCAAAGGACTCTGTTGAAATGCTTCTTCAAACTATACTGGGGTTTTTTGATTGCATTTTGTGGCTTTTCCAAGTTTTGCTGTGTAATTTGAAGTGCCATGTGTTCTTTTGGGTCTTGAGATATTATTAAAAACAACTTATTGCTGGAGTAGGCGATTAATTTTCTCCTCAGCATGGTCATGGACAGCTTGTGAAAAGGATTGAGTGTCCATCCTTTTATTTCTAGTTCTGCTGCTAAGAATATTGTCTACCTTCTCTTCTCCACATCCTGTGTACTGCAGTGTTAGTCTTACGCCTGACTCGCTTAAGAGCTGCTCATACCTTCCACTCTGGCAGCTTTTACTAAATATTTAAAGAGGCTTTTAAGATATGCAGATTAGATTCCCACTGATAGTTTCAAACAAGTCCTTTCTATTAATTATTCATTTTGTGGTAACTAGGCATCCTTATTCAAGCATGTTAGTTTAGACAGTTCAGAGCATTTGGTCAACTAAATATTGGAACCTGCTCCAAACAAGAGCATGTAATAGCCTTGAAATAGAAATGAAAAATGTTTTGGGCACTTCTTCACAAAACAGAGACAAGCACTGGCAATTAATTTGCCTCATTAGTATTAGGATTAGCAGCATATCTGTGACTTTATGCCTTTTTCATTATTAGAAACCTGGAAAGCAATATATTGGTTGTGTTGGGGTAATGGAGATGGAAGTGCTGTAACTGCTGCATTCCCTATGTTACCCCAAACTCCGCCTCCTGTATTCTTCAGTCATTTACTGCTGTGGCTGCTTTCCCTAAAGGAAATGTTTACTCCCTCTCTGAGACTCCGTTCATATAATGTCATTTAAGATGCTTTTATGAATACATTCTGTGATTTAATCAGACTTTATTTTTACTTACCTCTGGAATCTGAGTGAGCAGGTTTTCTTTCCCCTCTGCAATAAAAGCCACTTGGCAGCCAAAGAGGATGGGCAGAGTCCTAATTGCTTTCATGTTGTCAGGTGCAGTATAGTGCAGTCATGTGGCAATGATATTTTCTGAAAGTTTTTTTATCAATGAAATAGTAGAGGCATTTTATTAGTAATGTTATAAGGCAGTTGCAATAAAGATAAGTCTAACAGTCAATGTCAGTATCTTAGAGCTGTGTGTGCATATTCTTGGGTGGATGTTTTTAAGAGCCAGAACCAGGGTGGCTTCGGCAGCAGAGGAATTGGAGAGTTATATGACAGTTTGGTTGTGAATTGTTCTATTCAGCATGGCAGAACTCATTGGAATTCATTTTGGATCAACAGTCACCTCCTTAGAAAAAAGGAAAATGTCTTTATTCCACTTTTTAATTACAGGGATGGGGCAAGAGAATGTTTTAAAATGTCATAAACATGACATGGTTTCCCAAGCAGCAGAACACAAACCTGCATTCTGTTGATCTTGCCTTCTTCTGTTTTCTCTCCAAGAAACGACTCAGATAGAAGACCCTCGGGTGCAATGGCGGCGGGAGCAGGAGCACATGCTCAAGGATTACCTTGTCCTGGCCCAGGAGGCCATTGCTGCCCAGAAGGAGATCTACCAAGTGAAACAGCAGAGGCTTGAACTGGCCCAGCAAGAGTATCGGCAGCTGCACGATGTTTGGGAGCACAAACTGGGCTCTCAGACCAGCTGTGAGTAATCAGTGAGCTCTTAACCAGTGACTTCCTCAGCTGTGGGACAGAAAAAGCATGAAACTGCTGCTTGGATAGAGCACTGGGATGTTATGCTGTGTTTGATCTGTTTGTCCCAAAAGCAGTATCTGCCCAGCACCTGTTTGGTAAAGGCTGATTGCTGTGAAACACTCTCCTGTGTGGCTCAGTCACAGGAGTCAACGTGCAGGTTTTCTGCATGGGCTTCAACAAATGTTAAAAAATGTGGTAGTTGGCTCAGTGTGAGAAAGTTAACTTATATGGTATTTTCCTTGATTCCCTTGTTTAAAGTACAGAAAGAAGGCAAGAAGGTTCATCTTGAATAGTATTCCCAGGCCCTTTTGTAGTTTTATATCCCAGGTAGTTGAGGGATGGTCTGGTGGAGCTGAGGGTCTGTATTTTATGCCATGTTTCAAGTCGCCACTGCTGGATTGCCTCTCTGTGTCTGAAGAACATCAGTTTGTGCTCCATATGCTTCGTCACACAGGAAGCATCAATACCAATGTTGCTCCAAGATTTGGTGCAGAAATGTCTATAGAATGCTGTGTTTCCTCCTTACTGGTACTAGTTAGGAGCTGGAAAATGTCCAGAACAGGATTTATTTCCTGCATGTATTCCAGAATTTTTGTTATAATCCTCAGTATTGCAGATTTTCTGTGTTCTTGCCAGCCACATCAGTACATGTTTCACTCTTCTGAGTTATGTCTGATGGTGGAGAATTCCACTGGCTAATCCTGTGCCTGGTGTTAAAAATTTTTAAGTAGTTTTCTGTCAGCTGAAGGACTCTTGTCTGACAAGGGTCCCATCCCTCTTCTCTAAAGAGCTGGGTTTGGTCTTTTCTTAGCAGTACTCTACCCAAGTACTGGTGTTCCAGAGCAGCACACTGAGAACATGAGCTACATTGGCCGGATGGGATCTGTCTTGAAAAGTACAACCAAACAGAAATAACTAGAAATGCTTTCCCATGTTTTATAGGGCATAAACTGATGACTGCAAGGATCAAAATATCTCCCTTGCCTACAGCTACCTCTAACAACATTGCACATTGGGGAGCTTCTGTACCTTCTGAGGCAGAAGGGTTTAACCGCTGCTGAGAAGAGAGTCCTGCTCTTAACGGGACATTGATTTAATCTGGTGTGACACATTGTATGGTTGGTCATGTCCTCAAGGCTGCGAAAAGGCTTGCATCGTGTTTTTCAGTTTCTTCTCATTCTTTGCTTTTCTTTGTTTCTAAACATTCAGTGGATTGTTTGCTCAATGAGGAAGTCTGAAAAAAATAATTAAGTAAACCTTCATGCAATGCCTGTCCCTTCAGTTCTGTTAAATGCCTTTGGAAATGCAGGAAGCCACACTATTGAATGGAGTGAACATGTTTGGGAATTTGAGTTAAGTGTGCTAACCTGGAACAAGTCCAGACTTTGGAGATGCAGGACATGCTTTGGCCCCTTCAGTCTACACTTTTTGTGGAGTACTTGACTGCACTATTGCCTTGCCCTGTCTCTGAGCAGTGAGATGTGGAAATTGGATAACAGGCCTACACCAGCCATGTGTGGAGATCTGGGTGTGCAGGAGTGATGGGAGATCTTGATCTGTGGTGGGGCTGGTAAAACTGTAGGGAGGAAGGCAGAGCTGCTAAACTGGCTGCTGTATTTGTTCCAGTGCTCTCTGGCTCATCATCAAGTTCCAAGTATGACCCTGAGATCCTCAAAGCAGAGATTGCTACTACAAAGTCCAGGGTGAGTGGTACAAATGGACCTTTGCTTGCCATGAGCAATGTTCAGATATTTCCAGACCTCATGGCAAATACTGAAAGGAGATGCCAAAGCAGTTGGAAGAGCTAATGTTGCCATTTAATCTAGGAGGTAATTTTTTAGAATTTTCTAACATTGCAATGTTAGGGGTTTGAAGCAGGAGTTTTTTTCCCATTAGACTTTAGCCTGGCTTGGCAGCTGGCAGTGCAGGATCACTGTGGGATGTGGAGCTGAGTGCTGGCTCCTCTGAGTGCTGGCGAGCTGCGGGTCCTCCCCAGGGACTGGCAGCTGTTCTGTGCTGGGCTCAGTGCAGGCTGTCAGCAGGGGAGGGTGTGCTCTCATGCAGAGCTCAGTTTGGGAGGAAGAAAGGACTAAAGTAAAGTAGGTCAGTGTGGCCTCTGTGGAGGAATATAAAACAGTAAGCTGTAGGGTCAGTGGATTTACGATATGTATTATCATCCTGCTGTGCTACTCGTGCAGTGGGGCCTTTTCGTTTGGGAGCTTGGAGGGTGGCTTCAGTTGCTGCAGTGGGACTCCTGTCCTGATGCTTAGCAGCTTTTTTAATGACTGGGAAGGTTTTAAACATTTCTGAGTAAAGCTGACATGTCCTTTCATTGCTGTCTTTTTTGAATTTTTCTCAACTTTTCCACTAATGTGGTTGGTACTTCCCTTGAGCCCCTTGTTAAGAGGTGTAATAGCAGCTACTGGATGAAGCCCTAGCCAGTGATAAAGTCCTGATGAGGAGGCAGTCAGGCCTGTTTGCTGCTCTTGAGATGAGCTGATTACCTGGCAACTTTCTTTAGAGTACTGTCTACACTGAGTAGTTTTTGAATTGAATGGGAGTATTTAGGCAGGGGTATCTAAATACTCATATAAATTGTCATTCTAAAAATGTGATGCCTTGCTGCAGGTTAATAAGCTCAAGAGAGAAGTAGCTCACATGAAGCAAGAGCTCCAGTACAAAGAGCATGGATTTCAAACACTGAAGAAGTAAGTGTGTTCTCAAGATCTTCTTTTTTTTTTTTTTTTTTTTTCAGAACTTCACTGGCTTGCAATACACCCCCCACTATGTTTATAAATAGGTGCCTAAATAACGTAAGCTGAAATATGCTGCTGCTGCTATCTTTAGGCTGAAAGCAGTACACAGCCATGGGGGAGTTCTGTCAAATCAGTGCCTATATGGGATTGACCCCATTAGAACTGCCTTCATGGCAAAAAGGTTTTGAACCAGGATCTTGTCAGTTAACTGATATTCTGTTTTACTCAGTATTGTTCAATATGGGTGACAGTATAGCCCATTGTCTTAATTATAAGAGCCATTGATTTAGGGCACTGAGGAAAAACTGGAGGTGGAGTGGAAGGGGAGGAAAACTTTCAGGTACCTGCCTTTGCGTGACTAGACATATGGTATCCTTTAGATAAATGTTTGTTATAAGGGTCAACCCTGGTAGAACTCCTTTGAGGAAAGGGAAGGATGATGTGTGTAATTAGGTTGCAGAAGCAAATACATCTGTGCATGTGAATTTGTGCCTGGTTTTTGAAATCGTGACTGAAAATAAGGTAATTCTCATAGATGGCTAAGCTGATCCTCTCTATGTTAGAAACCAGGCAGCTAGCAGCAGTCTGCCCTAACACACTGTTTTGGGGGGGATTGTGTGCACCTTTGTCCTCCCTAAGCAGTCAAAGAGATGATGATATTGCTGAAATCAGAGTTCTGAAGTTTAATGTACTGCTGAGTGGAGTAAGTTAGGCAGTGGGGAGTGGGGTTCTTTGTTCCTTCTGTTGTCCTTCTTATACTTTGGAGTGTGTTTCTCTTCAAAATCCATGCGTGCATGTCAAGATGCGTGCATTCAATTAACTGGATGTTATTAAGTGTTAGCTTACTGGTCTTTTTAAATTTCTATACAGAATTGACATGAAAATGTCTGATACTCAAGGAGGCTACAAACTTGATGAGGCACAAGCCATTTTAAGTGAAATGAGAGCTCTCAAGAAGGCCATCACGTCAGGGGAGAAGGAAAAACAAGACCTCATTCAGGTATTGAAGCAAGATGACTTTATAGCATTTTGTGTCACTATTGCTAGAATATTGAATTTCTGAGAAGTATTTTGTATTTCAGATACATAATTGAGATTTTTATTAACGTAAACTAATTCTGTGTTGTGATTGGACTGCAGCCTCTGCAGTTCTTCAGATTCTGGAAATGAGAAGTATAAAATACAGTCCAGCCATGGCTGTGGGAGGTGCAGGTCAGCCTTGAGTTTGCAGAGTCTGAGTGGGCACAGCAAACCTGGTTAGATCTGAGTCATGGGGTTAGGCTGAAGTTGTGTAGCTGCTGAGGTACTTCGGGTGGAAGTGAGCTCACCTAACTCTTTGTGGTTTTAGAGCTTAGCCAGGTTAAAAGACAGCTTTGTGAATGACAGAGGATCCCAGTCAGACCTGTGGGCCAGCAGCATGTCTGTGGAAAGCTCCAGCCCTCTGCTACCCCGGCAGTACCTGGATGTCAGCTCCCAGACAGATGTTTCAGGAAATGTGAGTAATGTATGAGAGGCCCTGTGCATGTGGAGACATTCCTCTGACCTGTGTGTAGTACTGCCTCACTGACTTTCCAAGCATGGACAAGTTTCTGTGAAATCACAACTTCTCCTGGTTTCAACTGCAGTGTGATCTTTGTTTTTGTGTGCAATGTTAATGTACCTCTAAGGGCAACCTGATGTTTCCCCACGCTGTCCCAATCAGAGCTACCCAGGTGGCAATAAAAGGGAAGGAGGTGTGATTTTGCAGGTGTAGGTGTTGGTTCTTGTGATACAAATACTCCCTTAACTTTTTATAGCAATGATAAGCTTCAAGACAATAAATATTCAGCAGGTCTGTATGGGCTAAGCTCAAATGAGGACTCTTCCCATAAGAGTGTTTGGCTTTCACTGGGTTGCAAGTAAGAACAACAGCTTATGTACAGATATTTTGATGCCACCAAGGCTGCAGTGCTCATAAACCTTCAGTCCCACATGTGCAAGGAGATCAGAAGTGTCAGATTGGTCCCAGCCTCGGTAAGGACTCCAGTCAGTGCTGGGGGTACATCTTATTTCTCACAGACCCTCTCCTGTGAACCTTTCCTTAAATGTTTGCAGCCACTTTCAGTCAGGGCCACACATGCTAGTAAAGATCTGCAGATTTGGGCATGATAGAATGTCCCTTGTCTTTAAGACTTTACAGCCAAAGCAAGATGTCATCCAAACCACAATGCAATGCAGCACTTAAGGATGCAAAGAGCATTTAAGAGGAAGGATTGCAAAGGTATTGGTGTGTTCATAGAAACAGAAGCCCAAGACAGATGTGGTGGATTTTCTCTTCTTTCTCTGCCAGAAAGGACCTTTGAATCTTGTTGGGGTTTAAGTATTTCAGGAAATCATGAAAAATGTAATCAAATGCAGTATGTTCCTGTTCTGTGATTGGTTTAACTAGGAGATGACTTTGACAAGATCAAGTGTCACTTGTAACAGTGTAAAGGGAATATCAAAAGAGGAGTGGTTCCTAAGTTGCTGATTTGATGTTTTTGTCTCAGTTTATTGCCAGCAGCAGTAACCAGCTGGCCGAGAAGGTGCGATTACGGCTGCAGTATGAAGAGGCAAAGAGAAGGTAATTCTTTGGCCCATTGCTCCTTTAGATTGTCACACAGCTCATTTTGAGGATAAGTTTCACTAGAACAGGTCCCACCAGGCTGAAACCCAGCATTACTGCTAAGTAAATGTAATTTTTGAACCAGAGGGACAATAGGCTTTTTGGGCCAGTGTTATCTTCCAAGAAATAAATAACCATCCTAGAAATTACTAAGATGTGACTAACACATAAAGAATTCAGTCTGGCCACACCTATAGGGACATAAGTGGTTCTGCTACCTGTTGCCAGTGCTTCCCCATTCCTAATATGGAGACTGTACTGCAAGGCATCTCCTTACCTTATTCGAAATGAATGAATGATTGCATGCCTAAGTGTGATAAGGACAAGTGTATATTGTGTTAACCTTACATCAAAATATGGTCAATGGCTGCAATTCCAGAGCTTATCTGTAAGAATGTAAGTTTTCTCCTTTGCCCTCTCATCTCAGATGAATGAAGAATGGATTAAAAAAAGAACTTCTATCTACTTAACAGGCCAATTTAAGCAGAAGTTTTCCAGGATTTAGTTTTTAATAGATAATAACTAACACAACTGTGTAGTTAAATGAAAAACCACCAAGAATTATTGCATAGACTTTGGCTGGCCTAGTCTTTGCTCAGTGATGTAAACATTGCTGGAGATGACTTTTCTTCACTTTTAACTGCTCTGGAGGGACTTTGCAACTCCAGAATAACGAAGTTCAGATGCATGGTACAATTTGTGCTTGGGGTATGTGCAAAGAGAAGTCTCTGGTTAGGAGTAAGAGCCTTAAGGCTGAGGTTGCTCATAATGCTCACATTTTGGTGCACTGGCATGGCCAGTAGGCCATGTTTCTCCATGGCATAACATTTGGACTGTGTCTGTGGCAGTTGTCAAAAACTGTGTGCCCAAATGCTTTTGACATGAATTTATACCTCTTTTCTTAGGTGGAGCAATTTTATCAGAACTGTTTGTTTTGCCAGTCCAAGATTTGGCAAACTACCTTGACATTCAAATCACTCAGTGACTTTAAAAAGCAACATTAAAAATATCATTCCTTCAGATGCAGTGGTTAATTTGGCAGCGTAAAAATTGCTTTTAACTTTTAAGCTTTGCTGAAGGCTGCAGTTTAATTCACACTGACGTTCAGATTGAAGAGGAATACTCTTCCTTTATCCTGTATCGTTTTCAAGGAGGGGCAAGTGAATAGTGACAAGCCTGAGAACATATTTAATGTGCTCTTTATAAAGACAGAGAACTATATAAAGACAGCACAGTAGTTCATTTGAAGGGATGATGAGGGGCATACAACAGACCTTGCAGTTAAAGAATACTTGCTGCTCATACCCCATGTTTTTCTTAGATAGACCTATAGATTTTCCTCAAAGTTTGAGAAACATGATCATGAGGAAAGATGGATCTAAATGGACATGAATAGTTGATGCTAAAATGAAAAGATCTCCAGCTATCAGAACACTGTGGTTTTGGCACAGTATTTAGTAGGAGCTGCAGAAAAAAGTACCTTGTCTGGTTTAAAGCTGGAACAATACTATGGATACAGTGACTCACAAGGAACCTTCTGTTCCTGTGAAAATTCTTCCTTGTGATGTTAGAAGTGTTTCCTGTCCCCACAGCAGCATTAAAATGTTCCAAAAACACAATAGAAGACTGAGTACTTTGCCCACGCATGTACTGTGAAGGAATCAAGTGATGGAAATACATGTGTTATATTAGTTCTGCAGTATCTGGAAAGGTACAGCTTATGTCTTGAAATCAAGATGGTCCCAGGATTAACTAGTTTAGATCTACTAGACCTGTAAGGGGCTGATGCCTTTGGAAGCAGGCTCTGGCAGACTCTGGTTGCACCATTGCTGTGGGCCAGACTAAAAGCTCGGATGTGGGTGAATATCTGATAGAACTTCACCCCACCAGAACTGCCAGGACCCAGTTCCCTTCCCCACCACTACGTCCTTTTCTGTCACGGCTCAGGGAGACAACAGACCCCTAGAGCAGATAGTGTAAAACCCCAAAAAAAGGACACAGGGCAGCTACAGTGGCAAACCTTTGACTTAATTATATTCAAAACTGAGAATGGGTATGTCAGAAGGGTTGTCATTGCTACATCTCAGCAAGGAGACAGCTGCTGCAGCATAAATATAATCAGAGACGCAACTAAATTACGTTGTACAATTCCAGACATGTAGCAGTAACTCAGTGGTGTAGCACTTGCACTCTGCACTGTTCTAATTTCTTCAACAGTTAAACTTTTAGCTTGGCTTCTGTGTGACTGGTGGTAGCTCAGGGATTTTAGAAGTGTGGTTTTTTTACCTCCTAAAATGAAATTTTTTAGTGTCACATTAAGCAGCATTGGTGGGTATTTGACTGGTCAGTTTTTAAACCACATCTCCCATTTTGTGTTTTTTTTCTCAAGAACAGAAGCTTATCTGATACAGGATTGTTAATTACTGGTTGTAGATGCACATCTTATTGTATGCTTCTGTGGAGATGCATGTGCTCTGAACAATCTCCAGAGAGACTAAAAATTTTACATGCTATTGCTGTGTTGCATAATAATAGAAAGTACTAACCCTAATTAACAAAAAAGAGACTTGTTATGACAAAGAATAAATCATCTAACTGCCTTTTCTAGGTAGAAAGAGAACAATTAAATAAAACTTGAGCTTCCTGTTCTGTATTTGTTCAGTCTGGTGGCCGTTCAGAAAGGTGGTGTGACCACTGCAAGCCCAGCCTGGCTCAGCAGTGATGCAGTTCAGACTCGGGCAGTGAATGCTGAAGGACTGGAGTGTTCAGCCAAGTGCTGACCTTCTGCAGCATGTTTCTTTTGTGATGGTGCTGTTTTATTGGAAAAATAGAGTAATAAACCTCCTTTTAATTGAGAAGGGGGAAAATAACAATCATGTACCAAAGGTAAAAATTGGGGGTTAGTTTAACAAAGCTTTTGGACTCGGAGATGCATAGAAAACAAACTCCAGTGGAAAAGCCACATCCATGCAAATGTATGCCAAAAGTGATCAGATTTATGCCAGCCAATCCTCTTAGACTCATATCCCTTCAAAATGCACAGAGGAATTCTTGGATTATGAATTAATGCCACTGTTAATTCTTCATTGGAACACAGTATTGCACTTAATCAGGCACTCCAAAACAAAATAGCTCTTAAGACGACCTAAAAATAGTTGAACATTCTGAGCTGACTATCTATCAATTATGGAACTTTAATTAGAGTAAGCAACCTGCTGTGGGAAATGGGTTTACAGAAAGCAATGCTTCTCTTCAGAAAGGTGATCTCATGTCTGTCTCCTGTGATGGTGGCAGCAGGTCAGTGTGTGTGAGCCTAATCCTTCACAGGTGCTCTTGGGCTCAAATTCCTCTTGGCCCCTAGAGCTTGGAAGACAAAGCTTTATTCTTCAAGGCCATTCAGAAGCCCTGTAGCTGCTGCTGCCCAGATCTGCATCTTATTGCTTACTCCACACACTCTGATTTTTCTAGTTGGCACTGAATTTGCTCTGTGCCTGCCTGCGTGCTGGTTTGCTGAGGAAGCACACACCAGCCTCTGCACTTCTGCAGCATAAACCAAATTCTAGAGAGATGAATCCAGATCAGTACCTGCAACTATTTGCTGTGCCCAATTTAAGTCCAGTGACTCTGTCACCAGATCACAAAGCCCTTTCCAAAGAGTGATTCATATTGGACATTCATTTTACATGTCACTTCCATTTCTTATGTATTTGTTAAATCCAAGTGAGGGATTAACCTGAGTTCATTACATGAAGGGGCACATACGCCTTGACTGTCTGGTGTTCACTCAGGTGAATTATTTTTGCAAATATCTTGCAAAATGCTTTTTCTTCTTGTTTGCCTCCTAAGTTTTTAAATTTTTTTTCAGCCCAGCCCATTCTGCCCTTCCCGTCCCCTGCTTCCCAATTGATTTTTTGGATTGTGTGAGTTCAGAAGCACAAGTCCTCGGTAATTTTAATTCAGATTTATCCGCACTATTGTTTCTCATCAAACTACCATGATCATCCTGTCAGGTCTTGAAGAGTTGTAGGTTAGTGAGTGCAAAGGAGGCAGCTTCCTTTGGGAAGACTGACATTACTGCCCTTGGTTTTGGATCTTGGCCTGCTGCTGGTTTTCTGCTTCTCACTGCATGTTGCATTGCAAAGCTGACCATTTGCGGACCTAACTGAGCAGGTCAGATATTTGGAAAATTCAGAATGGGCAGATACTTGGAGTCAGCAGCCTCATTAGCTGCCACAAGCTTTGCTCTCTTCTGCTGTCAATCAAAGCTCTTGCTAAATTCTACGTCTGTATTGCTGTTGCTTTTACTCATTATCTTCCTGCCTGAGTTGATGTGGTGTGGTCCTGAAGGACCGGTGATACAGGGTTTAAACTGAAGTCTGGAATGATACCTCTAATGAAAACAGGCTTTGAATCTGATGCAAATAAGCAGTTCTGGATTTTGGTAGGATCACATTGCCTCTCCAACTCCCCACATCCTCAAGTGCAGGTTGCAGCAGAAATAGTCTAGCTCCTTAATGTGTCCAGAATGCTTACTGTTGAGTTGACAGGTGGATTCTTGCAGTAGTAGCATGGATATATGATTGACTTCCTCATTGTAAATACAGAAAAAAGAGTTTCTAAGCTTTTGACTAACCACTGGTCTTTATCTGAATCGTATAATGGGAGTACACAGTTATTTTCCATAAAAGTGATAAAAGAGTAGGTAATTACCACATCATACCCTCCACACAAACTACTCTGAGGTCATAGCTGTAATACACATGAAACACCTATAGTATATCTGATCACCTTTTCTGAGATCCAGAACTTTGGTTGTATTATTCCCTGACTGGTGGACACTGCCTATTAACTAGAAACTTCATTTTCCATTGTGAACAAACCTGAGGTAGAATCTCATTCTGCTTGTCCACATCCCAGGGGTGCTGTCACTCAGCACCATTTTGGTAAGGGTGGTTGTTCTGGAGCTGAGAACCTTCCTCAGGGCTCTGGAAGATGTGGTTGGTTGTGGTGCACCTCTGCGTGTCTGGAGCAGGAAATCAGGCACTCCTCAGGGAATAACTGCTTTTTTTTTTCCCCCCCCTGCAGAATAGCAAACCTGAAAATCCAACTGGCTAAGCTGGACAGCGAGGCCTGGCCTGGCGTGCTGGACTCTGAGCGGGATCGTCTGATACTGATTAATGAGAAGGAGGAGCTCTTAAAAGAAATGCGATTTATTAGCCCCAGAAAATGGACTCGAGGAGAGGTGGAGAGACTGGAGACAGAGAGGAGGCGCCTGGAGGAAGATCTTCAGGCTGCTAGAGACACTCAGAGCAAAGCTCTCACTGAGAGGTAGGTTAGTGGGCACAGGGCAGTGCCTCGATGGGCAAGAGGTAACTGATAACATCCCCTGCCTGACTGCCCACAGCAGTGCCCTCACATTCCCAGGACACTCTACTCAGAAAGCTTCTGAAATCGTCTCCCAAACAACCCATTTGCAAGTCTTACTGTCCTAGTGGGGAAAGGTTGCTGTTCCTACAATGGATCCTTTATGGAAATGTAAAAAATGCCCAAAATAGCCCAGTGTAGTGTTAGTGTAGTGTAACATTTTTGTATGCAGGCAGCACCTCACAGCAACTTCTACACTTGCTGTGCAGTCTGGGTCTTGGTAAATGTCAGCAGATGGAATTTTGAATTTCTTAAATTTGCTGTTTGTTCTGAGCATCCTTGTGTGTGATTCCTGTAGGATCTGATATTTGACAGGACTGTGGGGTTTGCAGGGATTATCCTGTGAATTTAAACTAGCTGAAAAAATTGCCAACTTTCTTCCCTAATTTTACCTGTGTTGCAAGGGGAGATCTCACGGGAATGTACAGTGAGGATGAATACTGCATTAGGCATTGCCTACAGGTGTTTTACAGTCTGGATGTATTAATGTGGGTGGCTCAGTAGTGTTTCTGATATCTGCAGTCTCTTGATCATGTATGGAACAGGCACACTGCATACACTCTGGCTCTGTATTTTCATTTCTTCTACATGATCAGTGTCCAGATGACACCAATTTTCTACATAGGCTTTTCATGGTTTTATCATGCTGGAAAAAATGTAAATGTTTCAGCCATGAGACTTTTGCCTGCCTGAAGTATCTGTGGCTTGACAAATGTTTCTGGTCTTGCCATAAGGTTAACACCTTTATTTGGGATTTTTGGGAATATGGTCACATTCTAGAATGCCAAAGACATAACACTTTTTTGGAGAAGGATTTTGTGTCCAGAGACTTGCTTAGTTAGGCTGTGAACACCCAAGTGCACGTGTGTTTGTCTCAAACCAATTCAGGTGGGAAATAAAGCTGAGATGTTGCTAAAGCCAATAATGCTTAATGGTTAATAACTACATGAGTAACCCTTAATCATCCACAGACTTCAGTGGAAGAAAATGAAGACATTTATACTTTTATTAGCACAGTAACTATAGGGATGCAATAGTGTATAGTGAGTAAAATCTGCCAAACTCTTTTGAGGCCTGATCCTAGAGACATTAACTTTTATGGTACTAGCTGTAATTATTTTCTCCTGGTGTGAATGTTTTCAGGATTGAGTTCTGCATTTTAAAAATTTCTGAAGTTGGTAAACACCTACACACCTTGACCAAATTCTGTCTTCTGTATTCTACCAACTTTTGTAGGATTTCACAGCAAAAAAGTAGATTTTTCCTTTACTCCCTATTCAAAATAGTAAATGCTGCTTTAGCTCATCTCTTTCTTCGATCTTCTCTTAGATTGAAGTTGAACAGCAAGAGAAATCTGCTTGTCCGAGAGCTGGAGGAAACCACACGTTTGGTGGCCATGCTGCACACCCAGCTGAAGAGGTAGGTGACGCTTCCCAGAAGCTGTGGCTGCTTTTGCTGCACATTGTGCCACTGCCTTTCTCTGCTAACAATTCCAGCTCCCAACTGAGAGGGCTGAAAGGCCTTTCAGTTCCAGCAGTGACTTAAGGCCCCTGTGTAGTCAGTGGAAGGAGAAGCCTTAGGATCACACGTCAGTTTAGATGGGTGCTTTGCAATGGGCTGAACAACCTCGTGCTGGTGCCTCTGTCTCACAACAGGAGTTTGCAGTCTCTTCTATTTCAGTAATATTTTAGGTGGCTGGGGAGAGCTGAGATTTTTTCATTTAAGTTTGAATTTTGAAGTATTACATTAATAAAGTATGCTAAAGACAGCTTAACAGACAGAAAGTGGAGTGAATCTTACTAATGCAGCTGCACATTGATGTATGAATGATCATATTTCTCTAATTCCAAGTGTGCTGTTGGTTGCAATGTGGGCAATATATAGAGATATTCCTGCATCTGTTGTGGTTCATATGGTGTAAAGAACGGGTCCTAGTTCAGGCTCTAGTTTTGGAAGAACGCAGGATTGCTATTTCCAGACTAATGCATGACTGCAGGCAGTAAGGCCAAATCATTTTGCTAAAACTGTATTTTTATCATTCTGATAGCAAGAAAGGTTGGTGGGGTTTTGGTTTGGTTGAGGTTTTTTCCTACCAGTGTGTACTGAATTTACTCTGTTTGTAGCTTCTGCTCCACTTGGATTCTGTTTCATTTTGTGAAGATGACACCGAAAAGACTGGAAAGAAATCATAGTGCAAGACTGACATGTAAATAAGCCAGCATGGAGAATAGCTATATGTGAGGCTTTTATGCAGTGGAAATGCATCATATTTTCATTTCACCTAGCTGATTAGGGATCTTTTGAGGTGACCAAGAAGCATGTGAAACTAATTTCTTCCTAACCATGTGCCCAGTGTTCTTGGCATGCTCCTTCATAAGAATAAGTGTTTGTTATTAACCCCATAATGCAAAATGTCTGGCATTCAAAGGCATGCACAAAAGGAAGTCGAGCCCAGTTTTTGATAGGGAAAAGATTAATTTAAACCCCCTCCCTTTTCATAGTAAAGTACACTGAAAAGCTGTAAATTCATTAGGCTTCAACAGATTTATATATATGGCCAATATGCAAAAACATGTATCAGAAGGTTTTTTGAGCAAATGTGATGCAGTGCACATCTGTCATACAAACGCAGAAGACGTTTTCTGCCAAAACTATACTAAATACAGCATACTTGCCTTTTTCTCATAAGGTCATGGACATAATTATACAAATATAGCTTCCAGCTTTTACCTTATAAATAATAAATAAGGGATTGTTAGGCTTATTAATGTCTCACTGTTTTTCAGTGGGGCACCTTAAGCCACTTCTACATATTCAGAAATTTTTCAATAGCTTATCGCTATCTGAAGTGAGGGTCAGTAATGACCAAGGTCTTCAATATGCAGAGCAGGAATGTTGGTTTAAATTGAATTTCTAGAGATGGTACATGTTGTAGTCACTACTGGAGTACTTGCTGGGTCTCCTGAGCAGACAACTGTGCTGTGGTGTCTGAACTTTCTCATCTGAACAGACTTCTATTCAGCACTTGCTTAAAATTAATTTTGTTGTCGGTTATGTTCTGAACCTAGAACTCTAGGGATAAATAAGGTGTGCGAATTGATTTCACAGCCCAGCCCCAACTTTTTCCCTTGCTCTCTTGGCCCTGGATTCCACGTAGCAGTCCTTCACATGAATAAATCCTGCCAGCTTTCTGGGAACTGCTGGCTGTTGTGATCTCTGAGGGCCAGTTCCAGGCAGCTGGGATACTGCCTTTTGGCTGCAGGTCCAAGATTGAGGCAAATGGAAGGAAATTTCCATGTGGTCAGACAGTTCATTGCAATAACTTCATCTTCTTGCATGGGCCTTGCTGGTTTTTGTGGTCTGCTTTGGAGATTAACAGGAGCCATAGAAACTTTCCAGAGAGATGCAGCAGGAGGGGGATGTCACTAATTTTAATTGGTTTGAAACTGTTCATTAGAGTTGTTTTGGCTAAACAAGGACTCTTAGGAGTTTGATATAGTGAGTAGAAAAATGTTCACGATTGATATTGTTTTACTGAGCAGTGACCCACTGTTTCTGCTGTGTAGACTGTGGTTCTGCATTGCTCTGGGGACTAATGCGTGTGGCCTGAGCTAACAAAGCAACACCATGTGGGCTTAGAGATGTGGTGACATTGCAGTGTTTTCATGAGAAATCAGAAGATACAGTGTTATGGTTTTCTGACTTGTTTCCTTCAGTCTCTCCACCAGCATGCTTTCCCTCTCCTCGAGCAGCAGCCCTGGTTCTCTTGCATCTAGCAGAGGATCTCTTGCCACCTCCAGCCAGGATTCATCCACCTCAGCCAGTTTCACGGATCTCTACTACGAGCACCTGGAGCAGTTGGAGCAGTTGGACTCAGAATATCAAAACAAGCTTGACTTGCTCTTAGAAGGAGCCACTGGGTTTAGGCCATCAGGATGTATCACCACTATTCACGAGAATGAAGTAGCAAAAACTCAAAAAGCAGATACCACGAGTCGCATGCAGGCTCTGAGGTCCTTGTCTGGTACTCCCAAATCCATGACATCACTGTCCCCAAGGTCATCTCTCTCTTCTCCATCCCCACCTTGCTCTCCACTGGTGATAGACCCACTCCTAACTGGTGATGCCTTTTCAAGCCATATGGATTTTGATGATGCAGAGATAAGTGCAAATCTGTCAGAACTCACCCTAAACACCGGGAGTGGCAACTGTAGACTGGAAGAGCCTCGAGCAGGAGATAAACATCTAGGTCAAGGTATGGCAAGAAAAGATTTGCATGCACTGCATGCATTTATATTTAATGTAGTTCATAAAGCATTGAGAAGCAAGTGTTTCAGAAGCTGTCTGTCATCTTGTTATCTTTATATTGAAAAATGTTTTCAACTCTGTGTTCTATCCTGTTTGGGAGGGAGGGTTGGTATTTTAATTTGTACACGAAAATACTGATCTAATGAGTCTTGCAGGAGACTGATTTAGGTGTGTTTTTATTGTACACAAATCACAGGGATTTCATGTGCAAATATAAATGGTCATGGTGGGATTCCTGGTTTGATTTGGCACTAAACTATTCAGAATGTCATCTATTGTTTTGGGTCTGGGAGATACAGAATTCCATATGGATGCAAAGTTTTTTATCAAGCTGTTGAGGAGGGCTGGAAAAGCCATTTAGCTTAATAGTTAACAAATCATAGTAATAATAATCTTTCCCCACCACCTCGGTATGCATAAGATCCAGCTCTGGTTCCCAGTAAATCAGTGGCAATGAATTTTATTAATTTCACCTAAGCAGACATGTCAAGGCTGTGCTCGAATTCTGCTGTTTTGGTCTCTTAGCAACAAAAACGTGTTTAGATTGTGAGCATGATAAAACAAGACATTTAGAGATAGTGGATGTTCTCATACATGCATATGGCTTGTTGGTGGGTGGGAAGGGTTCATCTTTTTTGGAACGGATGGGCCAAAGTGGATAGAAGTGGAAGGCAGTTGGCACAGCCAGGGCACAGTGCTAGGGCCTGTCTGAAGCCCTTGTGACTGTAGTTGGGTTAAATCCCATGAGTGAAAGAACTGGATTTGTAGTTGCAGTGAGGAAGAGCTTTAAAGGCAATATTAACTTGCAAGCTATAGTCCTATGAACCAGCAGTACAGTTTGTTTCTGTTTCTCGTGGGATTATTGAGCAGCCTATGTGAATAAAGAGAACTAGTACCATGTTATCACCACCTTCTGCATTAAGGCTGACACTGTTTAAAACACAGTAAAAAACACAAGTGTAAATCTTTCCCTTTGAGCTACCATTTTCCTACAAGCAAGAAGTATTATGCATTTGAGTAGGAAACACTAATTATTCTTATTAGAACTGGGTGGTGATTAGTTTTAACCTTTTTAGCTCTTCAAGATTTGCCAAGGCTGTTAAAGTGAAAGCTCAGGTGTTAAGCAGATTAAGTGATTACTGCTGTTAGCCAGTCAGCAGACAAAATAATCACCATAAGTAGTTTATTTCAGGGCAATAACAAGATGAGATTTTACTCCTCAGGCATTTTGGGGGTTGGGGGTTCAGTGTAACACCCGAAATGCAGAGGCTGCCTCTGGGGTGGTCAGTCCTGGGCAAAGCACGCTCATGTGTCCTGTAAGGAGAGCTGAACAGTTTATCTGAGGGCTTTCTGTTAGAGCAGAACCTCCTCTACCTTTGAAAGTGAAATAAGGGTGCCTTTCTCACCTGATGAATACCTGAGCAATTCAGGCGAAACTAATAGCAAAACCTGGAATCTGGCAGAGTCCAACATTCTCTGATTAAATGGTCTGGATGTGAGGACAGTGCATGACATGGCTCTTCAAGGCCTATGGAAGGGCAAATGGCAGGAAGAGAAGAGCAAACTTCGAATTCTTGATGTGAGTGAAAAAAAAGGTGAAAAAGCACAGGTAGTGTTATCCACCTGCTTGGAAAAATGGAGGAGAGTTGAGTCAGTTCTGAACTCTTCCATAAACTTTCTTACTAGTGTGATATCTCTTCAGAGACTTAAGGCTAAAAACTGAAACTTTTGTGTTAATTAGCTGCATGAAAGGGCTGAGCTTTCCAAGTCCTTTGCAAAACCAGTAAGGAAAGGGATGGCTGGAATCCTTTTCAGGAAAACATTCATCTTTATTCAGCTTTACACTTCAGCACTCTGCTGTACAGAACTCACTTCATTGTTGTTCACTTTCTGTATTCACCCCCCTTGGCCCCAAGGTGCTCGGGGGAGGTGGTCAAGATTGAGGCTTTCTGGGTTGAAATGACTACATGGCCTTGGGAACTGAGGGAGAAAGAGATGTTTGGTGTGTGGAGGCCAACCTGCAGTGCCTTTCCCAGTGAGCCAGTCTCATGTAAAGGGATTCCCAGAGCAGCACTGGCTGTGTAAAACTCAGAGAACTGGATTTAGGCAGCCAGCCAGTAGGGAAGAAGTTGTATTCCTATTAAAACCATGGACTAGGAGGTATGAAAGAAGTTTTGACCCTGCCTGCGTAGCTCCAGCACAGCCTATGATCCAGAGCACTGCAGGGACCAGCGAGGATGGAATAAACTGGGAATGCTAGTGTTAAATGGATCCATTTGTTTCAGTTAATGACTGATACATTGTGTTACAGGTGCTAACTTCTATTCATGTGGATTGGCCTATGGGGAAAAGGTCTGGACGTTCTATTTCTGTCCAGTGGTTCCATGGGAGTTCCAAGATGAGAAATGTCATTTGGTGGTGGTGTCAAAAAATCCATGGATAAATGGGCCCAAATGGCACAGGTGTCTCAAAGGATTGGGGTTACCTGTAGCACCCTCTACTGTTGGCTTACAAGCCCTTATGGTATTCCATAACCCTTGCACACTTTTCCACCAGTTTATTCAAAGCTGGTTTTAATTCTTTAAGTGGCTTTGTGAGACTGTGAAGAAAACAACACCCAAAAAAAAGAAAAAAAAAATGTGAAAAAACAAAGTCAAACCCCAGAAAACCGACCAAAACCCGAACTTGCTTTATAATAAAGAAAATCTGCATTGGAAACCATATATTGGCTTGGGGGCATGTGCTTTTCTAAGCCTATGGGAAAGGAGGACCACTTCTGAAATCAAAAGCCCCTTGGAGAGGAGTGTACTGCTCTGCTTCTGTGGGGTTCCAGCTGTTCCCAGGGTGACACATGGCTCCTCCTCATTCTTGAAGCAGGTCTCCCACATCCCTGAGGATGAGAGCCAAGAGCTGGGTACGGCCCAGCGCTCATTTGCCACGTTGGCAGATGGAGTTCTCCAGACTCTTGGCTGCAGCTCCTCTCCACTGAAATGCTCAAGTGGAAAGATGCAGAATTTGCAGGTTTCCAGGGAAAACCTTTCCCTGTTTTGTAGCGCAAGAAATTTATGTGAGATAACACCTCTGTGCAAAACTCCTTGCTTTACCTTTTTTTGGTTTCTCTTCCCTATCTCCTTTTCCTTGTATTCCTGCATATGAATGTTCTTTTAAATCCTATAATCTCTCTTTCTCTCCATGTTCAGCTGGTTCACCTGGTCCTTGTGGACCTACCTTTTGTCTTGTGTACACAAACCTTTTGGGTTTTGGGGTAGGCAGGTGGTGGTTTTTTTTGCTGTTCCCTTCTTGAAGCTAAACTTGTTATAAGCTCTCTAGGTGGGATGTGCAGCTCCACATGACCCATACCTGGCCAGAGCCTGGTCAGCAGTGCTTGCCCAGCCACTGCTCTCTGGGTGGCTGGGAGCAGAACGATTGCCTTGCAGTAGGAGCTGGTTTATTGGTTCATATTTATAAGTTCACTAGAATTTAGAAGTCTTGCTGCTTCTGAATGTTGCCCATCATGTCATGGGTACCTCCCTGCCTTTCCAGGGCTTTGGAAGCCTCTCCTGGCATCTGCTGCAAGGACCTGTGCCCAGGGAGGTGCTGGGAGGCAGCTGTAACATACTCAACACATCCTGTGTGTAACCTCAGCCCTCACACTGCTGCAGGGCCCAAGGATTAAATGGACACTGACTGTGCAATGAAACTCTGCTCTCATCTCCACCACATAGACTATTCCTCCCGTTTTCCCAGGACTTTTTGTTCTCCAGGGCACTTGGGCACGTTTCCTCACTTCATGGCCACCTTTGAACTCAGACTGCCCTACCTGTGTCCTCTCTGTCTTCAGAAATATGCTGTTGCCTAACAACACCTGGGTGGGGAAAAAAATGCAATTCAAGGGGAGAATAAGAAGAAAAGCTGCTGCTTATCCAGACAGTTTGTTTTCATTAACACCCACTTTTGGTTTTCCTCTGTGCTTTTCTCATAGGCATAAACACAGCTGGAGGGACGGCACTGAAGGTGGCGGGTGTGTCAGCTGCAGTGTCTGATGAATCTGTTGCTGGAGATAGCGGGGTGTACGAGGCGTCTGTACAAAGGTAGACATCAGATCTCTCTCCAGGACGAAACCAACGACTCAGCTTTGCACAAAAGTCAACTGGAATACTGCTGGTTATGACCTTTTTTTGTAATTCAGTGGCTAAAGTTCTCAATCTCAGGTTTTTTAATACTTCTGATAAAACTATAAGCAGGTTGAATTTGATTATCAAAATGACCTGTCCTTCCCATAATAGAAGCAGCTGAAAGCAAGTGCACAGAGAGCTGTTTGAACAGCTGGCCTGTTTGTGAAGATGCTGCCTTGATGGGGGGAGCGGAGCCATCTGGCAGGTGGAAAGCTCCCTCTCAGTCAGTGACAGCCCTCAGTCAGTGTGGGGGGACTTTGGGATGTTTAAGAAAGAGAGCAGAAGCACCTTGAACTGCCTGATGGATGTGCACATGCTGATATGCAGTTGCCAAGTGCTTGGAGCAAGAGCAGGGTGTGATGCCCACAGGACTTCTCCCACTAAAGACACAGCTGGGAGTCACTGCTCTTGCTGACTTTCTGGATTGTCTGTGGGGGCTTTGTCAAAAAGTTCACTGGAAGGTACTGATCTTATTGGTATCTGGTTTGCCTGCATCTAACATGGGTTTTACTACTGTTTTTATTAGCATTGAGGTGAATTATAGGGTCATTAGTTGCAAAACCTGACTGTAGAGGTGAAATATCACTCATCTCAGATTCCCCCCATTCGTTAGTTATCTTCATTAATTCTCTAGATAAATGAGTAATTTTTATGTATAAAACACAATTCACTTTGACAAGGGAGTGCAGCTCTTCTGTAAATTAGAGCTCCTGGGCTCAAGCAGTCAGACAGTTGGGTGTCCTCAGGGCCCCTGTGTCCCCTCCATGGGGTAGGGAGCTCTGTGGAGAGGGGAGTGGGACAATCACAGAAGGCATCCCACGCACACTCACATGTCTGATGTTCATTAGCGTTGTTTGGGTTATCAGCTTGCCAACCCCTGTGGTGCCTACAGTGTCATTTTGGTGCCTGTCCAAGTGGGGAGGGTGGGATGAGCCATCCTCTGCAGCTGAGATGTAATGAAATGCAAGGGAGTGCTAAGCAGTAATACGGAAAACACTTAGAAAATAAGAATGCTGATCCTGTTTTCATGTTCTACAAAATAGCCTTTTGAGTCAATTAGATGATGAATATAGTTTTGGAGACTTTCAGTGCATAAAACTTGGGAGGAGGAATACATTGGGAGAGAAATTATGCAGAATAGCTGTTTCCAGCAAGGCCAATCAGTGTACTCTGTCACTTTTAATGTGCTTAAGAAAGTTTGATTTCTTAAAGAAACACAGGAATTACCTAAATCTAATAAAAGTTGAGAATTTTTGCTGTCATCATGCAGGACAGGATTGTAGTCGTTAAGGCATATTTCTCTTGCTGGGCAGTCAGATGTTTTTATTAAAAACCTGTCAAGGGAACCCTTTAAAAATCCCCCACTGCCTTATTTTTGCAGTCTTTTGTGTGGCTTTTTTTTTTTGGCACTGAAGAGGGAAGACATATGACTTTCTGCTGATAAGCACTGTAATACATACCTCTGAGGGTGATTGCACTCTCTTCTTAAATGGGCTTCCTTTTAGCTGTTAGTTTTACAAAATACATATACCCAACCCCTGAATGGAAGGGAAAAAGATCTTGTATAACCTAAATGCAAACACTTCAATAAGAGGCAAATCAAATCCTTAATTGTCGTTGATTCCTTTCAGACCATGTGTGTCAGAAGTGATGGTGTTTGACAGTGATGATACAGAAGCAGCTGGAACAGCCAAAGTGCAAATTGCAATGAGGTATGTGCAACATATTTTACTGGATTTGCCTTCCAATGGAAAGAATGATAAATGGGATTTAAAAGATAGAGCTTTCTGTGCTCTTTTCTTATCCTGTCCTATTAGTATTAACTAACTAATGCCCTTTTTTAGCATAATTAAGAATTACACTTGACTCCAGGAGGTTCTTGGCCCAGTTGCCCTCTTTCATGTCAGTGGAAATCAACTGGTGATACTGTTGTGTGAGGGTGCAAACCAGCAATGGGAGCACTGGCAGTGCTGGGCTGGAGAAAGCCTTTGGCTGGATTGCAGAATCCTTAAAGGATGAAGCTTATGGGGGGAAAACTGCTGAGAATAAGTGGCAGTCCCTGACCTCACGTGGATCCCACAGTAGTGGGTAAGGTGTAGGAAGGCAGGCATAGAGGCATCCCCCTTAAATGAGTTTTTGAAAGTTGTGTGGGATGTGAGAAAAAGAAATATTACAAAACTCATTTGTCATGGCCATCCAAAGTAAAAGGTCGCTCATGACATCCTCACTGTTGGACTTCAAGTATTTGTACTTGCAACTTTTCCATATTGCAGCCATTAAGGCCTCTCAAAAAATTGTAGCTAAAATGCAGCAATTTAACTAGACCCCAGAAAAAGCAATGTGTGTTAGGTCAAATCTACAGTCCATTGTATCTGAATTCTTAAGTTCTGGATGTTCTCATAACAAAACTTGATGTAATGTAAAACTGGTTTTGTTTTCAACTATGGGCAAGTCATGGTCCCATTATAGTGTTGTCTTGTTTGTAAATTTTTAGTGTTGTTTGTGTTAATGAAACAAGTGAAATAGCCACTGAGTTCAAGGCAGTCTTCTCTAATAATAATGCTTTCCTGTGTCTTTCCAATTCAGATATGATGACAAAAATAAACAATTTGCAATATTGGTCATCCAGCTGAGTAATGTTCCAGCACTGCTGTTACAACAAGATCAAAAAGTGTAAGTGGGTGAAATAAACACACTTGATATACTTGTGTTGGATCCCAATGAGAATGAAAGTGAGATTGGCTTATGATTTTTCACGCTCTTAAAAATTTACCCTTCCTGAAATGTTTCTACACTTTCCATGGTGACACTTATGAACTAATAAACCTGTAAACTGAATTAAGGTGCAGTTTCTTCCTCAAAGGTCTGTATTTGCTAGGAAGAGACTTGCCTGGAATTAGCACTGGCTGTTGTGGCTGTTAAATTCAGCAGTGCCTCGAGCACCTGCACTGAGTGAAGAGAGGGAGTTCATTCTGCTGCAGAACTCCTTGGACACCTGCACAGGGGTGGGAAAATGTGCAGCTACTGCTAGGCTCATTCCAAACACAAGGTCTTTAAATTCAGCTGTGTGCTGAATAAGCTGACAAAAATTGGATTCATTTTGCTGTTCCTACCTACACAAGGGTGTGAGCAGTGTGACAGGTTGCACAGATGTAAACAACTGTGTAAAACAGGATCCCATGATGTCTGATTACGAGATTGAGAAGGATGAAGTCTGTGGCAACTCATGCCACTTCACATCTCTGATGCTGTGATGAGATGTTCCTTTTTTCTCAGTTGACTGCTACTCCAAAGAATATGAAAGGACAGCAGTGTCCACAGTGCTTAGGATGCCTTTCACTGAGGGATTTGTGGGGGGAGCTGCAGACCTGCGGGGCAATCCTGAGTGCAGTGCTGTTCCCACAGGAACATCCGCGTGGCTGTCCTGCCCTGCTCGGAGAGCACGAGCTGCTTGTTCCGCACGAGGCCAGTGGAAGCTTCAGACAATCTCGTGTACAATGAAGTATTTTGGGTTTCCATCTCCTACCCGGCTTTGCGCCAGAAGACTTTAAGAGTCGATGTTTGCACTGTAGATAAGTCTCACTTTGAAGAATGTTTGGTGAGTATCCAGCTCTGTTTTAATAACTTTGTGTTTGTTTCCTCTTTTTAATTAGACATGATGTTACACTCTTGAGGTAGGGCAACTTCTGTGAAAGCCTTCCTGATAATCTTTAGCTATGTGGTCTCTCCCCCACAGTGTTCTTTGAAATGACAATTCTCATCAGGAAAACCAATTATGAGATAAATGTTTTGTTACAGAACTACCTTGTCAGACCACTAATTATTAATTAATAATTAGTGATCCTTAATTATTTGATGTCAAACTCTTAACTAGTTTTCTCCCTTTTGGAAACATTTATGGTATTATAATTGAGAACCAATTACTTTGGTTTGGTTGTGTACTAAATGTAATGCAGTAAAAAATGACAAGGCAGATGAAGAGAAATGGGATATACAAAGCTAACATCTGGGTTTGGGCAGTGATTTTTGTCAGATGTGCAAATTTCTTGAAAGGGAGTCATCCTCTCCTGTTCTTTTCTCTTCTTCTTTGAAGCTCTGGCTGTAATTTCTCCCTGCTGCAGTAGCACTGTTCATATTTCTGGATTCTTGTACAGTGGAGCTGTAGTGAAATGCTACTTGGATGGGAAGCCCTTGATGATGCTAAAAATAATTAAACATAAAGCATTACTGCTGTGTTGAAGTGGGATAAACAGGCAATTTTTCTTTTTGTCAAATTTGCCAAAATCAAACAGTCCTGAGTTTTCACTCTGATTTCTTCTGACTGGTGTGGTAGTTGTTCATTTTAGTATTACACTGAAACTGTGTTTTTGCTCTCAACAGGGTGGAGCACAAATTAGCCTTGCCGAAATATGTAGATCCGGAGAGAAATCAACCCGTTGGTATAACCTCCTTAGTTATAAATATCAGCAGAAGCAAAACAGGAAAAGTAAACAAGGAAACAGCCACTCTGAAGTACCCTGCACTGAAAAAACAGTAAGAACAACTGCTTAAATTGAACAAATCTCTTCTAAACAGGGCTAGCAAGAGGGTCTGCGTGGCTGTTACTATAGAGAAGTGAAGGCTGGTGTGTTTATATTTACAGCTTGAACATGTCATTAAGTGCAACAAAATAACTAACTTATTGATTCCAGATATGCCCTTGTCCTGGGCTAAATACTTACTGAAATCTGCTGCTCAGGAATCTGGGGGATGTGCTATGTGGTGTGGTGTAAGTCATGTGAGAGCTCCAGCCTTCCTGCCACCAGGCAGTTCACATGGCTGCCATGAACTTGCTGGGCAAGTCAAGAGAGAGTTTGCACATGCAGGGCACAGAAGGTGCTCGAACTGGAGCTCCACACCTGCCCATGCTGGGGGAAACTGGGCCAGCACTGAGCTTTGTGTGTGCAGTGGGGCTGGGGCTGCTCTGGGGCTGTCCTCACCACACAGGCTGGGCACTCTGCAGTCTGTGAGAGTCATTTCTTCACAAGAAGCCTCTTGCTCTCCTCAGGACTCTGTCTCAGCACTCTTAGAGCAGACAGCTGTTGAACTGGAAGCTGTGGAGAAGAAACTGGAGGAAAGCAGAAGCACTTTAACTAGTGGAGAGAGCTGGTAGGTGGCATCCCACCATCTTGTTGTGGAGTGATCAGAGCATTTGGGTGCACAGGAAAAAGCAGATGATACTGAGTTGTGGGAGGCTTCTGCTTTCTCTGTTTTGCTGAAAAATCCTGTTTCTTCTGTTCTGGAGGTTGTGCTTAGAAAATTAGAACAAAGCTGATAAATGTTGAAAATTGTCAGTAGCACTATGCTAATTTTGTTATTTGTAGAGTCTTCCATGGATGCCCTGAAAACTCTGCTCCATGGTGCAAGGCTTTGCTTGAATTTTAATGTGGCTGTTCTTTATATGGTTCAGGTTTCCTTAAAGGAAGACCAATATTTGAAATAAAAAACAAGTCTAACCAATGGGATTGATGGAGAAGCCTGTTGTGAGTTCAAAGGAGCTGAAAAGGGTGTTAAGACAGTGCTTCATTTTTGTCCAGTAACACTTCTTAAGTAAGATTAATGGCATCCTGAGAGCTCCCCTCAAGATGCACTTGCCTTAAGCTCAGACCACATAGCTGAACACTCATCTTGCTTCTTTTGAAGCCAGATCAAGATGAAGTTTTTGGCTGTAATGTGGTCTTCTGCTGCAGCCTCTCTCCTTTCTAAGCCTGTTGTTTGTATAATCTCAGTGGCTACAGGGCCTGCCAGGTACACCTGGCTGCCTTGGGGACGTGTTTCTCTCCAGCGGCTTACAGGAGGTACCTCTGCTCCACACCAGAGTACTGTCCACACAACAGGCCAGTTCAATAGCAAAGCTTTTCCTTTCAGGCAAGATGAAGAGGTTCCTGACCTGGAAGAACAAGATGAGATCAGTGAAAATGAAGCAGAAGAGGAGGAAGAATTCTGCGCTGGAAAATCGCTGTGGGAAACAGAAGAAAATCTGAATTCCCAGCTGCACACAGAGATAGCAGTGAAGGTACAGTCAAGGGGCTTTTGAACAGAAAGATGAGTTAAGCTTCCTTTTGCTCAGCTGACTGGGTTGTTACTGAGCTGAGCAAGGCTACAGCAGTTACTTGAAAGTTCACCATTGATGATTAAATGTTTATCTGCCCAAAATCTTTGTGAATAACTCTATGTGACCATTTTGTCCCACAGTTAGCACAGCACCATTTCATGCCTTCTTTTTGCTGCTCATTAAAACTGATTTCATTAATGTGACAGTGGTTTTGACCTTGTTTAATTCTGAATGTAGCTGTAGTCAAAGAGAGGTGTAGTGTACACAGCTCTCTGTGCATCGATTTGGATCTTTGCTGCAGATGCACAACAAGTAAGATAATGGTCTTTAAAATCATACCTGTTCTCTGTGGGATTGCCAGGTCACAGTGATGTGTGGATCCACAGGCAAAGCCCATTGGAATCAATTGTGTTGTACAGCAATCAGTGGATGCAGAGCCCTTAGGGAGCAATCCAGTTAATGCAGCAGAGCTCCAGGAGTGAAGTGTCAGGACACCCTGCATGAGAAGGGCTAAAGAATGTCTGGGTTTGAATGCAGCAAGCACAGATGTGGCACAGGTGGCTGTCAGATAGACAAGGGTGTGTCCTGGGCACCATGGAAAGCTGGCATTTACACTGCACTGTGTGTCTTTCAGGTGGATAAGGAGACCAACACAGAGAGCCTTGCACAGTCCTCATCTGTTGTTCGTCCAAAAGACAAAAGAACAGCAAACCCAGCCCAAACTCAGTTTGTCAGGGGCAGCACCATCATCCGCTCAAAAACATTTTCCCCAGGACCACAGAGTCAGTACGTGTGTCGGGTAAGGAAAATGAAATCCTTAGCTTTTAAGTGCTTGTTCTCACTTAGTCTGAATCTTTCCCAGAAACCAAATGGTGCTTTCTCCTCTCCCCCTCTCCCTTCAAAAGTTGCTCTGTCCTCACCTCCTGGACAGCATCGTGCATTGGAACTAACAGTATTAAGCACAGATTTATCAGATCTATATGTGCACATGTATTTGGGGTACATGCAGCTTGTTGAGATGCCCAGACTGACCTGGAAGGGCTGCTGTAAGATAGTGACGAATAAGCTGCATATTAAAGTTTCCTGCTGCTTGGTGTTCTGTGCTAATTCAGTTAGCTGTGTCCACCTGACTTAGATGAGGTGAACATAAAACCTTGATAGAAATGGAAAGGTAAGTACCTGATAATATCAGAAAAAAAAGAAAACTGTGGAAACTTGAAAGTCACCAGTATGCTTTGTGTGAATGTGACTGAACAGGCCAGGTGTTGGGTCAGATGTCACTTCCCCTGCTTTGAAATGTTTGTTCATAATTATTTCCTGAATTGAGGGTCAGAATAAACTATAAATATCTCGTCTTTTAAGTGGAATTGGCAAACAAGCAAGCACTGTCCTGTCCCAAATGGGCAAGCTCTTCATACAGCTGAGCCAGATTTGCTGTGCAGGTTCTCCCTGGCTCAGAGGCAGGTGCTTCCAGAGGAACAAACCTTACTTACTCGGCAGCAGTGGCCTGTGCTTGAGTGGTACAGGTGCTGTGCCCCAGTACATGCAGATCCCAGTGCCTGTTCCCCTCCTCCCCCAGCTTTGAGAAGGGACATGAAGAAGGGAATTAAACCCTGCTTAAGCTGAGCTCTCTGTAAGGATCTACAGAAAACTACAAAACAAGGCAGGCTGTGTGTAACATGGCAATTCTTCAGCTGATAAGCCCAGGGAGAGCTTTCAGGTAAACCTGCCTCTTCCACCATGAGCTTAAAATACATGTTATAGAAAAATACAGATTAGAGAAAACAGAAATCTCTAATAAAATGGTCCCCCATATTTTACATATGCTAGAAAAGAGGAATATTGTTGTTATTATTATTATTACTACTACTACTACTACTTACAGCTTATTTTTCTGACCTGTTTTGCCCAGCCTAGTTACTTGCACAGAAGAGTAGTGGGGTAGAGTCCCATATCATAGCCTAACTTTGTGTCTCTCTTTGCTCACAGCCTATTCCCAAAAAGGGACAGAGTTCAAGGCTTGTGGCAGAATCTGGCTGTGCCAGTGCATGTTGTGTACTCAGACTGGGGTGACAGCTGTCTGCCTTTCACAAAACTTCACAGTTCTGCTTACAACCACCTCTGGTCTCGCTGATAATGTGTGTATGCACTGCTTGTGTTTCTTTCATGAAACATTTGTGGTTTTCACCTTCCTCTTCAGCTGAATCGCAGTGATAGTGACAGTTCCACACTATCCAAAAAGCCCCCCTTCGTTCGGAATGCAATGGAGAGACGAAGTGTCAGAGTGAAACGGGTAAGAACATCACCATTTGTTTTTTTCTCTAACACAGACACTTGCAAAAACCAGAAAACTGTTTTAAAGGAAAAATGTGCAAACATAAGTCAGTTGCCACACACTTTCATTCACAACCTTTTCTTTGTGTGTGAGAAGCCTCTCAAGGATTCTTTGAAATATCAGATTATGACAGGAATGTTTAAGTTGGAACTCATTTAAAACAATTAATTTAGGAAGATTGTTCCTGGAATTTTCCATCTTGTCAGAGAAGTAGCACAAACAGTTTTTCTGTGTTTATTGTTGTGAGATTCTTAAGTATTTATAATAAATTTGAGGAGCTGGAAAAGAAGATGAGAACGATGTCTCAGATGCTCAGGTGACCCTGGTGTAGTGATGCCATGGCACACAATAAACCCCTGTGCCCATTGTGATGGCAATCACTAAAATTCCCTCAGGATACTGACCCTGAACTCTGAAGGAGATGGTTTTCTTGGGACAGCTTGTGTTTGAAACTAGCAGAAGGCAATCGGGTTTTTCTGCAGCACTGAAGATGAGACATTAAACTTAAGAGGAAGGTGTGCAAGCAAGACTTGTTTGATTTGGAGAAGCTGCCAAGGAAAAACTTGGAAATACAGAATCCAAAACACTTATCTATAAGACTTCCTTGAGTTTGTGGTATCTGTCTCGAGACAGACTGGAAAGCAGGATCAATAGAGATAGTTTGTGTGAAGAGAAGCATTGGAAAGATGGGTCTGATGATGTGTTTGGCACTTTCTGGGTGGAGTGGTTGGGACAGTTCTCCTCAGCCTGTTCACACACCCCTTCTCTTTCAGCCTTCAATCAAGGCCTTCAGTACAGAGCGCCTGATCCGCACCTCATTGGACCTGGAGCTGGACCTGCAGGCCTCAAAAACCTGGCATGACCAGCTGGTTCAGGAGATCTCAGTGCTGAGGGAACTGAAGGAACAGCTGGAACAAGCTCAAAGTCAGGGTGAAAAAGAGCTGCCACAGTGGGTGAAGGATGATGAGAGGTTTCGACTACTCTTGAGGCTTGTGGAGAAACGAGTGAGTAATACCTGCCTTGGGGTGTCATTCCATTTGTTGGAGAAATGGGATTTTGGAAACAGGGGACTTTGGACAGTCAGTAAACGAAGCCTCAGCATTGTTAGCCACTCTTGTCTGCCACGTACGGCTCCAGCAAGCTGTTAGTCCTGAGCCCTTGCATTCACCAGCACAGAGCTTTCCTGCCCTAGCAGAGGTGCAAATACGAGGAGTCACAAATGCCATCTGTTCTGCCAAGTGTGTCCCCCCAGTCTGCAGGAGGTGTGGTGTGTGGTGGTTAGCACCTACCTTACTCTACATCACACCCTCCCCCATGCACAGGGCTCCTTCTCAGCTTCTGAGATTTCTCAGACACCTCTGCTGGCACCAGGCACAGACCAAGGTATGCTGGCACCAGGTGTAGGAGGGAGTTGGTGTGAGGTGCTCTTTGGGGTGCTGTGTCCTTGTGTGTGCCGATCTTCTGCCTTAAAACATCTATCAAGAAGATACAAAGAGAGTTCTGACAGAAGGCATTATTCTTACCACAGGCTGGAAGGAGACTTTACAAAAAGCTCTCTCCATTATAATGGAGTTGACAAGCTTCAGTTTAGCTTCTGTGGCTTGTGACTTCCAGAGTCAACAGATTCCAAACCCCTCAGACCTTCAGCTGAAATACTGATGTGTTTGGAGATCAGTTAGGATAAGATAATTCCTCCTGGAAACACAAACAACTCTTTTCTATTATTCATTTAGGTGCAAAATCCAGAACACAAGTGTGAGCTCAAGGCCGACAAAATGATGAGAGCTGCTGCCAAGGATGTCCACAGGCTGCGAGGGCAGAGTCGGAAGGAGCCTCTGGAAGTGCAGTCATTCAGGTAATTACAGGTAAAGGGGAGGAAAAATTGACTGCTACCTTGATTTTTCTGTGGATGACTGAGATGCTGATGAGGAAGACTAATCTCTGCAGAAGTAGTTAACTGTTCTGCTTAAATAAAAACTTCTGTATTTTCATATCAAAGTATAAGGTCTGAGTCAGGGAAATTAGCTGCAGCACTGCACACAATCAAAGCAACCAGCAGCTATCCAAGTCATTCCACACCTGGCAGCAAATTCTTTAACACAGAAGCAGCCCTTTGCTTCCCTAAGTAAGAGACCCAGAAAGGAAAAAGCCCCAAGCCTTCCTGAAATGGCTTTTGGTAAGGTCAGTGTTGTGGGTTAAACTGTAGCCTCATATCTGGAAAGTAAATAAAAGGTGTAGGTTGTGAGAGGATGTACATCCCTTGTGGGGACAGCTGGTGGGATAAATTCTGATGTGGATGATGGAGATTTCTGGCAGGATTTCTGTTTGCATTAACAACTGATCATCTTTTTTCAGAGAGAAAATGGCGTTTTTCACACGGCCAAGAATAAACATCCCAGCGCTCTCTGCAGATGATGTGTGATCACCATAAAGTATTTGCTTTCTGGACAATTCTACAAATGCAGATTGGGTTTTGAAGTTATTTATGTGGTATTATGAAGGTACCAAGGCATTTGTATATTAGAGCTTTTGTCAGTATGTGGATGTTTTGAAGATTTTTAGGTTAAAGTTATATCATCACAGAAACCAGCATTAAAGTGACAAGACTGTATAGTTTGTATATTTAGGAATGTATTTTTGGGAAATAGAATTTTAAATAAGAACAAATGCAGCGTAAGGTGCTGTTATTCTTAAATAATGCTGTTTAGATTTTTTGTACAGCTCTACCTTTTAGAGGTTTTACTGCAATAAAATAAATTTGAAGGAACCTCACCCCTACCTTCTATGATGTTCTGCATCGGACTCTCCTCTGAGTGATGTATTTTGTACCCTGTGGGGAATGCTGGGAGCCAGCTGGGACTCCCAAGTGCTGTGAACGAATTCTCTGTGAGCTGTGAAGAATTTGTGTTTCCTGCCAGGTCATAAAAGTAGGTGTGAAGTTCAGAATACTTGCACTTTTAACATTTGTACTGCAGCTCATGTCTGTAATGGGTCTGTTAAGGTAATGTGGGGAGCCCATTGAAACCACTGATGTGGGAGGAGGGCTGCGGGTTTCAAGTCCATTTTAGGTTTTTCCAATAAAGTGACCTTTCTGGACAAACCTGCCTTCTTGCTTTTTGTCTTGTGTGAATCTTCTCATCCCCTGGCACCTAAGCTGGCGTTCTTTTCTGTCACCCGCTGGAAGCATATAGCTTTTCACATGAGATGCTGTAATTGACACATTTCATATAATCATGGAATATCCTGAACTAGAAGGGACACACAAGGATCACCGAGTCCAGCCCCTGGCTCAGCACAGACACCCCAACAATCCCACCCTGTGCATCCTTGGGAGCATTGTCCAAACTCTCCTGGAGCTCCGGCAGCTTTGGGGCTGTGACCATTCCCTGGGGAGCCTGGGCAGTGCTCGAGCACCCTCTGGGGAAGAACCTTTCCCCCGATACCCAACCTAAACCTCCCCTGACACAGCTCCAGCCGTTCCCTTGAGTCCTGGCACTTGCTGGTTTTCCTCCCTGCCTGAACATTCCCTGTGCCCATTTTGTACCGACCTGCTGGGGACGGGACGTGTTTCAAAGTGCTGGGTGGTGACACGGAATGAGGGGCTTTGGGAGGGTGTGGGAGTACCCTTCCCTCTTCCCTTCCCTTCCTCCTTCCCCCTCCCCCCTTCTTTTCCCTCTTCCCTTTTCCCTCCTGCCCTTATCCCTCTGTCCCTGTTCCCCTCACGCCGCAGGTGTCGATGGCCGCCGCGGGGCCATTCCCGGCCGGAGCGCTCCAGCCCCGCCGGGGTCCTCCCCGCCGCCGGGGGGCGCTGCCGCCGC
>WEKY01016296.1:175718-241642 GCA_013390045.1 Picathartes gymnocephalus
CCTCTCCGCCCGCCCGTCTTCCGGTTTCCGCGGCGCCAGTCCCGGTTCCGGCCCCCGAGGATGGAGGCGCGCGTGGCGCAGTCCGCGGCGAGGCTGGCGCGGCAGGTGCGGGGCCGGGCGGGGCGGGACAGCGGGCACGCTACGGCACGGCACCGCACGGACCGGGACAGCCCCGACCGGGACAGCCCCGGGGCTCCGCGCGGCGCAGGTGGTGGGAAAGCCCCGGGAGCGCTCACCCGGTACCGAAGCCTCTGCAGTGCCCAGAGCCCCGGGCGGGTCGCTGGGCCCCAGGGAGCGGAGGGTCTGTGTGGGAGGGAGGCGCGGAGAGCGTGCAGGGCTGAAGCGCGTCCCAGGTTGCTCCCGGGACTGAGGGCCGAGCTGCAGCGCTGCCCCGTCTCACACCCGGGGCATGAGGGCGGGATCGTGAGAGCGTTCCGCAAAAGCTTCCCAGAAAAGTTGTCGGGAACCGGCCTCACATGGCCTGGTGGCATTTCCCTGTTCCTGGTGCTGTGGCTTGCTCTGGCCGGGCAGAGGTCACCCAGGGAAGCCGTGGGCGGCAGCAGCGCCGGGTCCGGGAGCCCGGGGCAGCCAGGGAGGGATGCTGCTGGCACCCTGGCCTCCTCGGACAGCTTCATTGCAGCCATAACGTGCTTAGTTTTGGGGAAAGATGGTGACAACCCTTTGCATTTTCAGTGATGATAGTAGTAAGAAATAAAGCTGCCAGTTCTGTCCTAGTCAATATTGACAGTAGAGCGCCGAGGCAGCTTCAGGAAAGCTTTGACTCTTCCAGGTTCCCTTCTCATACATTGCTCCAGGCTCATCCAGCTGAGAAGTTCTGGACACTTGGCTTTTGGGTTTTTGCCTGCCATACTTGTGTGCTGTTGAGCAGCTTTTCAGTGTGTTTTCTGCTCACAATTTAAACATACGACAGACATTGACATAATAAATCTGGCTGTTCAATCTCTGCAACTCCTTCTTGCCTTTGATATTCTTTTTCTCCTTTGCTGCTGCTAGGAGAGGAAGGACGTCTCAGGTGTTCTGGCAAGGTGGCTCTCCCTTTGCTGTCACTGCTGTTTGGTCTTTAGTCCGTAAGCACTTGCACTAGAAGAAGAGCAGGAGGGACAGTGTTCAGCTCTAACTCCAGGAGTCTGAAGGAGGCCCTGCAGAATCACTGAGCCTCAGTCTGCCCGTCACTCCCAGCCACATGCTCCTTGTTTCCAGCTGCAGCATGCCATGGAGCCTGTGGGGAGCCAGCCTACAGGGAAATAACCCAACGAAGAGCAAGCAGTGTGTGCTCAGCCAGCTTAACAGGGCTTGGCAGAGTAGGAGTAGAGATAAAACCAAGCAGGAGGCAAGAAGGGGAAAGAAGTGAGGTGTTCTGCTCCCTTTGCCATACTCTCTCAGGCCATTTTCTCTCCTTTATGATTTTTTTCTTTTAAATGTGGTGGAGAAAAGCTCTGTCATATTAAAGCCCAGAGACAGAAGCCTGTGCAAGTTTCATGTTACCTACCTACTCAAGTAGGGTTCTTGTAGACAGTCTTATGTGCTAAGGGAAGAGGTAAGGCTGATTTTGGTTCTATTGAAAAAGCTGTAGTTTTTTTGTATTCACAGGTGAGGGGAAGATTTCTAGTACTCAGCTGAGCAAAGAGCCCTTGGAGATGTCAGCATGGCCTCATGTAATTCCCACAGCTCCTCATGAGGTGGTCATCAGGTATGACCCTTTACTGACAAGTTGTGCTAGACAGTGCAGGTAGAATAAACCAGGGGGTGACATTACCTGACCTGAACAGCAGCTTTTTCCTTCCTTTTCTCAGTCGCACATCTTTTGGATCAGAGGTGCACTGGCATTGTCTCCCTTCCTCGCTTGAATGGTACCATGAGAGAGGAGTTACAAGGCTAGTCTATAGTTTTGTAGAGTAGTTTGTTTTTTAGAAAGAATGTAGACTTTATACTATCCTCTCAATAACATCTAGCATTCACAGATTTTTGCTAGAGAATTAGCTTTATTACAGGGTGCTGTGATAAGGGGCATTTATGATGTAAACATCTAAAGACCTTTTTCCCAGGCAAGCTCAGCAACATGATTGTGTGTGTGGGGGTCACAGAATCATAGCATACCTCCAGTTGGAAGGGATCCATGGCTCATCAAGTGCACCTCCCCACTCCTCACAGGACTACCTAAAACTAAACTGTATTGTTGAGAGCATATTCCAGATGCTTCTTGAACTCTGACAGGTATGGTGCCACAACCACTTCCCAGGAGAGCCTGTTTCAGTGCACCAGTACCCTGCCAGTAAAGAACCTTTCTGAAGCAGTCTGAACTTCCCCTGATGAAGCCTCATTTCATTTCCCTGTCTCCTGTCACTGCTCACCAGAGAGAGGAGAGTGGGAGCGATGTTCCCCAAACAGGAGTACCCCTGTTGACATTTTGGAGCTGAAATCTGTACTCAGCTCTTTGGCTGTCCCTGCCCAGCTGTTTGGATCTCAGCCCCATCAATCCTGGAACTCAGTGTAAGCATTGCTGAGGTCAGGCTGTTCTGCTGGGTTGTTGTTAATGAAAACTTCATTATCTGTATAAGCTATTGATGAGCACAAAAAAAGGGAGACTGAGATGGCAGGAGCAGCACTGGGGTGGGCAGCTGGGCCACCATGGTGAAACCTTTTGCTCTAAGTTCACACTCAAATAACAACATAAGGACTGCTGCTGCAACTTTCTGAAGAAGAGGAGCACTGAACAGAAGAAACAAATGTGGCAGTCTGTGGTGACATGTTGGGCTTGGACATGTGAAATGGGGCGGTCCCAAATGCCTCCAGCTGTCAGTGCTGTGAACTTGCTGGTTTGATGCAGTCATGGGAAAAAAGTAGATGAGACTTGCTGAACTGTGGCAGTATTTTAGAGTGTTTTATCTCCTGGCCAAATCCAAGTGATTACAGTGCTAATTGTCACCCTGTAAAAGAGCTGTTTGGGCCAGATGTATGCCCAGGGGTTGGTGATTCCTGGGCACTGTGGTTCTGGGTTCTGACCATGCACATGGATAAACCTCTTCCCTTTTCCTCACTTGGAGTGTAACAGTATGGAAAGAACTCTGGTTCTTCTGATACTGGTCATCTCAGCTCCTGTGAGTCTTCTCTGGGGTGGCCAGAGGTGTTTGTCATTATGTAGGAAAAGCCAACTCAAATTCCTCTTCTGTAAAGCATACCAGTGGTACTGAAATATCCCAGTGGTTATAGCTTTGGGGGAATCTTTTAATGCAGGAGGAATGAGCTGCTTGTTGTCTTGGACATTCAGGGATTTTAGTTTCAAAAGCAGAATGTGATTTTCTGGTTCTGGAGAATGTTTCCCTTTGATGCAGAACTCTCCTTGGGAGTCTTGGAGGCCTGTCCTGAAGCTGGTGACTTCACTCGAGGGAAGATAATAGTGTGTGGACTCAGAATTTACAGATGATGTGATATTAGGGGTAGAAGATACCTTTGCACTTACTTTTAAAGCACATTCTAGGCTTGGCGTGATGAGTTATGTATGTCACTGCTCTGATGTTTGTAACAATAATGGTCACTGAAACTTAAAGTGACACAGCTGTGAAAACACAATGACATTTCTTGTGCTGTTTTTAAACTTGAAGTACAGTATATTTTTCAAATGGGTCTCTAAATTATGTGAAATGCTACCAGGTCAGGCCAGGAAGAAAAGTTGAAAATATACAAATCTATTTGCTGTTGCTTATATGGGGGAAGGTTTGTAAATGAGAGAAAAACTCTGACTTTTGGAACACCTGCCTTGCGTTTTGAAAAGAAAAGCTGAAATGGGACTATTTGAAGTGAGTTGCTTATAAGGTACATCTGTGGTATTCAATGATTTTAGTTGTGTAAATGCCAAACCAGAGGATTTGATATAGGTTTGGTTTTTTCCTCAACAAAAGTGTGCCATAAACTGAAGCACAACTGAAGAGTGACCTCAAAAGTACTGACTTTCAGCTTGGCCCACAAATAGGCCAATCTTAAGATTGTTTTGCCTCAGCCTAGGTTTTTGAGCATGTGCAGTTAGTTACAGCAGCGTTCCTGGGAGCTGTTGTTCAGGGGGACATACAAGAGCAGGAGATTCTATGGCTCATTTTTTTTCCCTGATTAAATAGTCTGATTGTTTAAAGAGCAGCAAAGTAAATGAACTCTTTTTGATAAGGTGTGGTGGCCTTCAGTAATAGCCTGAGCTGCGCCCTGCTGTGGAAGTGCTGGCAGAGGAGAGCCTGGATGAGGAAGCCGAGGGGATGGCGAGCCAGGGTGGGCAGTGCTCATCGCCTCCCTCCACAGCAGCACCAAGTCAGTCCCTCAAACCTTCAGTAGCCTTCGGGATTCTGTGTCAGAGCCAGCTTTGTGGCTCAGGGCACGGAGGCCAGAGGAGGACAAGAGATGGACAACAGAGATGGAACTTCAGCTGTTTGGTTTCGTTAGGGCGTGGGATGAGGAAGATTCCTGTGCCTTGCAGCAGCTTCGAACCATTGGTCTGAGTTGGGGCTGTGAAGTCTGGAGGGACATGGGGAAGTTTGTTTGGGACATAGTGGCCCTCCTGAAATTCCCAAGTGCTCCTGAGTGCCTTGTGTCAATTTTAAGGGAGAAGACATAAATTTCCTTCCTGGACAGGGAAGGAAAGGTTGTGTGGCCAGGTGGAAGTGAATCCACCTTGCAGAAATGCCCCTGTGAAGCAGCACAGTGCTGGCACCGCTGTCTCTAGGTGGGGTTTGAGCTTGCCGGGGTTATGTGAGTGATCCTTGTTTCCTCCTTTGAAACTGTGGCCTGTGAGATGGTGAAATAAGGCTGAAGGAGGCTCTAGAGAATTTTGAGTCAAATAATTTAATATCTTTATTAGGTTAAAAAAGCTGGAGAAAGTGCTTAGTTGGGGAATGTCTTTTAATAGCATGACCTGTTGTCTTCCTTGTACTTCTGTCTTGATATTAGTGAGACTATTTTCTCACTGCCTTTTTTAAAGAATGTTTCAGAATCTTTGTTTTTCTCACAAGTAGAAACAACCTTTAAATATTAATTGTTTGAAATTATTCAGCTTACATATCATTGCTGTTACCTTTCTAAGGCAAACTAGTACTGTGCCTGAGATCTTGCAGCTCCTCACCTCCTGTCCCCTCTCCAGGAATTACTGTGTGACAACTCAATTTGCTTTTCAGGAAAACGAGATCAAGTTGTTAACTGCAGAAATTGAGCGTCTGAAGAACTTTGGGTGCTTGGGAGTCTCCCCAAGTTTGGAAGGGTTGCGAGACGAAAACGCAAAACTCAAATACCGGTTAAACTTCCTTAAGAAGGTAAGGGAATAAAAAATTACTGCTGTACCATGTGTTTTTTGTTCTCATTAGGACAAGCTAAATAAATGGTGTGAGTTTGTTACAGCTACTGATGTGTGACAGCATGCTCATTCTGCATTCTGACACCTTAATCAGTGGCACATCAGATATTTCTTGGTTCCCTAAAGAGAAACCCACTTTATGGAAAATGTTAGTAGGTCAGTAAGCTCACATGGTCATGTCTTGGGCAGTCATGGACCAGCTGGCCCAGCTGAGGTCTGTCCCAGGCTCACCAACGTGGATGTGAGAAGTAATGCAGCCCTGCAGTCAGGGGAAGGTTTGTGCTGAGAGGTTCAGCAGGAGAATCATGTGATTTTTATATTGTATATATTGCTCCTGTGCCTGGAGGTGTCAGCCAAATCTGTCAGCTGTGCTTTGCCAGGAAACCAAGAAGAAAAGTGGGATGTAACAGCTCCTCAGATGTTGTGAATTTAGCCTTCTGGATTTTGGTGGTTTTCTTTTTCAGAGCCTTCAAGAGGAAAGAAGTAAATCAACCAAAAGCATGATTAATATCAACAGCTGTCTCCAGGAGATCTTTGGAGCTGCCATTCAGGCTGCCTACCCAGACTTAGAAAACCCTCCCCTGGTGGTGACACCAAGTCAGCAGCCCAAATTTGGGGACTACCAGTGTAACAGTGCCATGGGCATATCACAGGTAAGTGAGGTAAACAATCTCAACAAAGAAGCAAAAATGGGAATGTTGTCTGTTGGAAACTAAGGGATAGACAGCACAGTGAGAGTTGCAATACGGAACTTGTTCTGGGCTTGTTGCAGGTACCTGGGCTGAGAATTGAGCGAGTATTTAATGGCATTTTAAGGGAAGCATTGGCCTTCAAACGTTTCCTCAGTTGCCTGGTATGAGAGAGTTAACGTGTGACAGAGCAGAACTGCTCGGTTCATGGGATCTAAATCAAATCAGGATTTAAGTGCTGCATCGATTTACTAATGATGTGCAATTAACTGCCAATTAGTGAGTTGTATGTTTGGAACTGAAAACAGCAAAACAATAAATCACAGTTCTGGAGAATTGCAAAATGTTGAGAAACATCTGCATATCTCTAACTACTCTTCTCTAGTGCCATGGAAGTGTAATATCCCCACACTTATTTGCGTGCACATACCCCCCTCTCACAGGGGAGGTGACAAAGGAGCATCTCCAGCTTCCCCTCCCCTCATACCTCCCGTTCTGTGAGTGATGTGGTTTCCTCCTGCTCACAGACACACACAGCAGAGCAAAGGGGCCCAGGTGCTGCCCTGTGTGCCCTGTTGGGTTTGGATCCCTGTGTCGTACATCCCAAACTGCCCGCTCTGAGCTCCAGCCAGAAGGCACTGGGCGTTGTCAGGCCTGAGCATGCTCGGGAAGTTCTTTTTCAGAGCCCAGCCAGGTGTGGATTGTTGCTCAGGCACTACCCTTCATATTCCTCTGGCTCAGCCTTTGTTTAACATGTCTTGTTAATTCCCTGGGTACAGGGAGTTTGACCAAAGGGGAATCAAAGGCACTTCAAGCAGTTGCTCAGCCTGCTCAGTGGGCTGGGACTGTGCTGAAGTAAAACCAGGAGGTGTGGGAGAAAGAAGGTAGTGTGTTCCAGCTTGGGTGCTGAAGTGCCTAAACTGTCAATGCATCGATGCCTTTGAGTGACTAAGAAGACACTTTGTAATTGCAGATCTTTTACCTGACAATCAAAACAGAAACAACTTCTCTTTTTACACATCCTGCTGTTAATTCACCTTTACTAACCCATTAGACTGGCAATTTTGACACTGAACTTGCACTGCCACGCATGGAACTCTGCAGTCCCGGTTGTGCCGGTACAAGGAGAGTGACTGTGGCAGCAGGGATGTGATACGTGCCAGGCAGCAGGCTCTGGGCTGCAGTGCCAGGCGGAAAGAGCCCTCCCAGATCCCGTGTCTCCCCTCGGTCTCATTAGCATATTGTGACTGTGCTGCCGCCCTGGGTGACTGCACTGACACGGCATTCAGGGCGCTGCCGCTTCTCTGACCGCCGCGTTACCCCAATTAAGTCGCGGTTGGGATTCTCGAGCAGTCCAGGCTTCTCAGGGCCGACGTGGTTCGCATAACTCGGTGTCTGAACGGTTCTCTTCCAGCCAGGGTTTCAAGTTCCAGGTTGTCAACTGTGGTGGTGGATGAGGGTTCCTAGTGCTGGGCTTGGCTGGGAAGTTGGTTCCCTGGGCAGGCAGGCTGTGCACCGGGCTGGAGGTTGGCCGTGCTCACACAGGCAGCGTGTCAGCACAGCAGAGCCAGGGGATGAGAGCAGCAGGTTGGGGTATTTCTGTCAGCCTGCTTTAGGGGCTTGGCTGTGGTGCAGGTCTTCCTGGGGTGTCCCCTGGGCAGAGCTGGAACACGGGTCAGGGTCACTGGGACTGCCAGCGGAGTGGGAAGTGCCCTGACTGGGGCAGCACTGGTACGTGCCAGGCAGCAGCCTCCCCCTGCAGTTCAGTGATGTGGAAAGGACCCTCACAAATGCCTATTGTTTTCCTCGGATCTCATTAGCATATTAATGCCTAGGGTTCCAGCCAGGAGCTCCTCTTGCTCTTTAGAGTAATAGGAGTGTGATAACCGTTTCTGGAATGGTTCAGATAACACGCCTGTAATCTGGTGTAACATGCCCGTAATCTGGGTGTGCATTTATTTTTCCTGTAGTTTACAGTTTATGTAACACTAAAGCTACTGAGGTTTGATTTTCTTCCCTTTTTAAGCCTTTACTATCTTGTAAGTATCCTCTGTATGACAGATTAAGCAGAAAACTGAAACCTAAGTAGAAATACATTTTACAGAAGACTGTAAATTAGCAAATACAAGCAGTGAGTGTAAATTCTGAGTTGACAAAGAGGTACATGAACTTTGTGGCCTCAATGGGATTGTTTTCAAAAACATATCCCAGTAATACCACAAAATCATGTGCTCAGAAACAAATACTGGTGGTAATTTTATACAGTGTGAATGTAGTGTTTTGCAAAGGGTGGGTTGGGTCACAGAATCTCCCTAAAGGGTGTTTTTGTAAGATTTACAAAAAGCTGTGTGAGAAGATGTTTTGGGAATGGACAGGGAAGTTGTGTAGTTAGACTAGGTGATCTTCAAAGGTCTGTTCCAACCCATACCACTCTGATGCTATCATTGTATGTAAACCTCTGTCCTGTTCTTTGAGTTCCTCGCAGTGAGCCACTCATGTCTCCAGGGAAAAGAAGAGCTACTTTGACAGCAGTTTTGCTGGCACTCTTTGAAGAAAATTGGGTAGTACTGGGATTACTTTTGTTTGCTTGGGTTGTTGGATTTTATTTATTTATTCACTTATTAATCTATTCACTTATTTATTTATTAAGCTCTAGACTAAGACAGGACTGAAGGCAGTTTGCTTTGGTTGTGCTTAATCATAAATAAACAGACCTGCTCTGAAATGATACTCAGCATCTGCTGGAGGCACAGTTCAAACTTCAAATATGAATGCTGGCAGAGCTGAGGACACTCATGAGACTGATCAAGAGGATTGTGAAGCACTTAAGGACTGTGCCAGCTATGTTGATTTTTAAAGGGTTTGTCCCTTTTACTAGCTTAGAAAAATACCAATTTGCCAAACCACAGGTTTTGAAAAATAGCCTGAGAGGTTTTCTTCTGACATGGGGACTGCTCTGAGCAGAAGGAGGTGAACATGTTGGGTCTAGTCAGGCTTATGCTGTGGAGAACTGATCTAATGTGTAAAATTTGCTGGAGGTGTTTCTCTTTGTGTGTGTCTCTGTATTATGAAGCTGAAGGACCATGAGGATGTTTTAGTGCCTCAGTATCTATGCTCTCTGTATTGCTTTCTAGAATGTTTCAGAGGATTGAATTTTATGTGATCTTGTGTTCCAGATATTGCTCAAAACCAGGGAACAGAAGGTTATCCCACGAGAAATCGCAGAGAAAATAGCAAAAAATATTCCTGACAATGAATGCATTGAGAAGGTTGAAATTGCTGGTCCTGGTAAGAGAGTTTTATTTTACACACTTTGTATATCTTAAAGCAAAAAGGGCAGTTTTATTGTGAGAGGGAAGCTGAGTTGAGTTCTGCTGTTTTGTGATTTAAAACTGCGGTTACACAGTGAATTAGCTTCTTTTGTCTTGGTGAGCTTTGCAGCACTCAGACTTGTGCAGCTGCAGAAAATCTACTTCTGTATTAGAATTGGCAGGTATGATCCCGAGCCCTTTAATTAGCAAGTTTTCCACTGATCCTTAAGGGTCCAGCTTTTCCTCTTTCAGTATTGGTGATGGGAATCAAGCTACAGTCACAAAATCACAGCAAAAATCAACAGCCCTTCTTGCTGTTGCTTGCATGGTGAGGAGACCTTGTCCTCTCAGAACTGAGAGGCTGGAGTAGCATGAAGGTTATTGATTGCTGCATTTGTTTTGTCCCTGTGACCCAGGGAAAAATACAGGGGCTCATATTCCTTAGTGCTTCAGCATGAACACAAAAATTCCATGGCGCAACCCTTCTAGGGCTAGGGCTTGTTCATTGGCTGTGTGAAGCAGGAGAAGTAAGATAGTGTCATACCATGAGCATGAATTATCCCAGATGAAACTATATGTTTTAGGATGTTAATTTTTAAAAAGAGATAGAGCAGGATTTGGTTTTGCATTGTGGAAAGCAAATTATTTATTTTCTCATTAAAAAAAATATTTCCATAAATTCACTGTTGAGTGACAGTGTACAAAAAGGAGTTATGTCAATGGTGTAGCTTGCAGCATCTGACTCCTGCAGTAAAGGCTACAGTGGTGTTAACTGACTTCTAATCTGGGAACAGAAATCGTCTTCTAGTGACAGCTTTGTTGTCCTGTGACTGAAAAATGTGTTGTCAAGCTGACTTCCTGTGCTCTTGTGCTTGATGCATGAAAACAGAAATACAAGGAGGAAGGAAACAAAAAATGGTTTGAGACACTTCTGCAGCCTCAGCACTCATTGCTGGTTTTTTCCTACAAAGGTTTTATCAATGTCCACTTGAGAAAGGATTTTGTGTCGAAGCAGCTGAGCAGTTTATTGATCAATGGAGTTCAACCACCAGCTATTGGCAAAAGGAAAAAGGTACAGCATTAAGCACACAGCTATCCTGCTACAGGGGAAATGTTCTGGACTGCAGGTAGCTTTTAAATTCCACCCTGAAGGGATGTGCTGAGCAGATGTCTATGTCAGCAAGTTGTTAAAGCAGGTTATGTGGGATCTGGCATAGGAACCGGGGGCTGTGGGATAGGTCACCTGTACTTGCTATGGTCTCTGGTGGGTGAAGGACAGAGCTCCCTTGGGGTGGGGAGGGGGGGGCCGAGGTTTTGCCCAGGGCAGTCTGGGAGTGATCCCTGACCCTTGGCTGGGCTGCAGCAAAGCCCAGGCTGAAGCCTGCTCTGATGTCCCCTACTGAGGGTCAGCAGAGCTGTTCCTTGTTCCCCCTGCTCCCCCCAGCAAAACCCAGATCAAACACATGAGGTGTGGTAATGGCCTTTTATTCATGTGTCCCTTTGGTGCCGTGTCCAAGGTGGTGGTGGATTTTTCCTCCCCCAACATTGCAAAGGAGATGCACGTTGGCCACCTGCGCTCCACCATCATCGGAGAGAGCATGTGCCGGCTCTTCGAGTTTGCAGGTTGTGATGTTCTGAGGTGAGACTCAGTGCCTGGGCATGGTGGGCTTGCTGGGCTGTTTGTGCAGTTCCTGTCTCTCTCTTCTGCTCTGTGTTGGTCTTAGTTTATATGCACATAGCAAATAACCCTTTATGAGTAGTAGATACTAAGCTGAGCAAGTGTAGCAGGGTTAGGAATGAAGGTGGGCAGCAGCTTCAGTGTAGTGAAATTGGGGGAGCTTGCCTGGGCTGGCTTTCTGCTATTATGTGTGTTTCTTTAGAATATATGTTTTTTAAATGTGTGTATCTTAAAGCATATATTTAAGAGATTATTATTGTCCTCTTCAATTGCTCCAAGGTTGAACCATTTAGGAGATTGGGGCACCCAGTTTGGAATGCTCATTGCTCACCTCCAGGACAAATTTCCAGATTACTTAACTGTTTCTCCTCCCATTGGGGATCTCCAAGCTTTTTACAAGGTATGTGTAGCAGATAAGCCTGATGTTTATGTCATCATCTGAAAAGCAGATTGAGGAGCTTTAGAAATTGCAGCATGGTTTTGGAGAAATGAAAGAATCAAATCACTGTTAGTAGATTATTACAATAACCAGCCATGGGGTGATGAATTGTGGTACCTGGTATTGAACTGTCTGTATGGGGCATGATCAAAGGGCTGTGTAAGCACACTGCCTTTCTGTCTTGAGATGAGCATGCATGGAGAGCCTGCTGGAGTGGTGGTTGTTTCAGGGGAGAAAGCAGTGTGTTTCCCCGTGTTTCCCTGCAGGAATCCAAGCGGAGGTTTGACACAGAGGAGGAATTTAAGAAGCGAGCCTACCAATGTGTGGTGTTGCTGCAGAGCAAAAACCCTGATTTCATTAAAGCCTGGAATCTCATCTGTGACGTGTCACGCAGAGGTGAATTTCCCACATCTGGAATCATGTCTCAGCTCTAGTGTGGTTTTGGTTTTGCTCACTTTATGTCTGAGCACACCCTTCTGTTTTCTCTTGAAAATCACTGCCACACTGCTAAGAGAAGCTGAAAGCAAAAAGCCAGTACAACCGAAGTACTGGGCTGTCTTAAGTGGAGACTTTCAGCTACATCTTTTGTCTTCTGAGCCCTAGTCTGACAGCTTGACCACAAGATGGATAATGCCTTATGGGCCTTGCTGTACCCACTGGTAAACATATGGCACGGGTTCCCATTGTGTGGCTTTAATGTAAGTATTTTGTTCTCTTTCCCTCAAGAATTCCAGAAAATCTACAACTGTTTGGACATCACGATCATAGAAAGAGGGGAATCCTTCTACCATGAGATGATGAAAGACATTGTGAAAGAATTTGAAGATAAAGGTGAGGCTTTTGGTCTCAGGTCAGAAGTTCTGCAGCTGTGAGGATGTGCATGGTAACCTCAGTCCTATTCAGCAGGGCTTAGGGCTGATGCTTTTCAAGTTGCATGTTCCCCACCTTTGCTTTTTTTCTCAGCCACGTTTCCTAAGTGGATATTGTGTGGCTTTTCCTAATTCCAGAAAGCCTGAATCTTCCTTGCTGACATCAAAAGCAGTTTGTGATATTTGTAGGCAGTAGCACAGGGTACTACTGGAATTTATTGTATTCTGAGTAAATAGTCAAGGAGCAATATATGACAGATTTCCCAGTCTTAGTATTGTGACTGTGTGAGAATTTTGTCTGAGAAATCTCTGTGAGGACAATGGGAATTTTGGATCGTGTTGACTTTGAAACGGGCAAGAAACCAAATGCAGCATAAAAGGTCTCTGTTTTAATGTGTTCCTGTCAGATTTGGCAGTTCTTGAGTCTCACCATCTGAAGTGTTCTGAATATCTTACCTCAGAAAGACCCCATGCAAAGTCCTCACCATATCTCCATAGAGTTTCTGTTGCCTTTAATGCTATATTTTGCGATGGGTTTGTGGCTGTACAGGCAGATCTGGATGCCAGTGATGGGAGTTTCTGTATTAGATCTTGTCTGGTGAGGCCACATTTGTGCGGACCTGTTTCCTTGTGCATAGTTCTGAAAGTGCTGTACAAAGAGATTTGGTTGGTTGACAAGGGAGTTCTCACGTAGGTTTTTTCATATTTTTGATTTTTGATTTGGCCTTTTCTTCCTGGTAGCAGCAGGGAAGGGAATTGTTGCTGCTGGCCCTGAACTTCCCTGTTGTGATCCAACACAGAATGTTTTTCATTGCTTTTGCAGGATTTGTCCAGGTTGATGATGGTCGGAAGGTTGTGTTCGTCCCGGGTTTCCCTGTCCCGCTGACAATCATGAAATCAGACGGAGGTTACACATATGACACATCAGATTTGGCCGCTCTGAAGCACAGGCTGTGTGAAGAGAAGGGTGACATCCTTATCTATGTTGTTGATAGTGGCCAGGTGAGTTCACCACCCTCTGTTGCAGCTGTTGGTGCAGGTCAGCACAAAGTATGTGAAGTGGTGGATGCAGCAGTAACACAGAACACCACAGGGTCTTTAGTGTGATTGGTATATTTACTCCTTATCTGAGGAGTGATGGGAATTAGCCAGTTCTGCTTCTGTAAAGCTGGAAAACTCTTGGAAAGGTTGAACTTTCTGAAGTGGAATTTGTCTGTGGAGCTGGAAACATTTTAAGTCTTATTCTGAGAGCATTGTTGTGAATAGGATAAAGCTCTGAAGAAACTGCACCTGGAGGACTGTGTTGAGAACCAGTTGTTGGTGTTTATTCCTTGCAGTCTGTGCATTTGCAAACAGTGTTTGCAGCTGGACAGATGATTGGCTGGTATGATCCCAAAGTCACCAGAGTGGCCCATGCTGCCTTCGGAGTGGTGCTGGGAGAAGACAAGTAAGTGTTTGGGTGTAGTTTTTCCTCTGTATGTGCCTTGGAGAGAAAGTTTGAGTGAATGCAGGAGACTTGCTCTTTGTTGACAAATATGTATGTGGCACACCAAAAAAAACCCCAAAAGAAAGCACTGCATCCTGTGCTGTTACCCATAACTGTGTCATTTTGTTCTTTGTCATTGTCCTTGATCCACACAGTCACTGCAGCTGTGGTCACACTCCCTCTCGGGCCTGGCTTGTGCTGCCTGCCATTTGGGGAGGGGCACTTGGATTGGCTGGTGGAAGCTAATGTGGGTACTGGGAGATGGCAGTGGTAAAGGCCATGATTTTCATAACTTTCTACCTGCTTCATGGTAGAAAAGGTTGGGAAAAGTCTGGCACTGCTATTGTGTCCTGCCTAATGTCTGGAACTGGACAGTTCTGACTTGAATCCTTCCTGGCCATTCCTGCTCACCACGCTGTGGGTGTTCTCTCAGTTTTGTAGCTCTCTGTGTGATGGCAATTTCTTCAATACAATAGGACTTGCTATGTGCTTCTTTCCTAAGATCACTGGGCACTAGGCAGAGGGTGGAAGTGTTTTTCCTCTTATCCAGGTGGTCATTTTGGCTGTGTGTTTTCAGGAAGAAGTTCAAAACTCGTTCAGGGGACACAGTGCGTCTCATAGACCTGCTGGAGGAAGGGCTGAAACGAGCCATGGACAAGTTGAAAGACAAGGAACGGGACAAGGTAGTTGTGACAAATTGCTTGTCTTTCCTGAGAACTTCCCAGATGTTTTCACAGATTTATAGTCTCTGCATTACTTAACGAGATTTTTGTCTGTCTTGAGTGTGGAACATGGAATGTAACAGGGCCGAACTCTGTCCAAGCACAGTGTGAGGCAGTAGAATTGGGAAAAGCAGTGTAGGGTAAAGTCCCTTTTTAAACAGGAGCACGAGGAAAAACAGGAAAAAAACATCACCCTGAAAATCTCCAAAGGGCTCATAGGAGTCAGGCACAAAGTGCTTTGCCCTTCTGCCACTGTTCCAGCAGAGGGGTTTGCAAGTGTTTGGACTGTCCAAAATGCTCCATAAGGGTAGGAGGATCAGACATTTGTTCTGTGTACATGCAGTTGGTAAGAAGCAGGAGCACAGTACATCACACCTGGCAGGTGAGACACAGAGGTCCTGTGGGCTGTCTGAAGAGGGAGTCAGCCCTAACCTGAGCAAGGCTCTGGTGCCAGTGGATTGCAGGAGAAGCAAGGGGTGGGTTGTGTGGTGCCCTGAAGCGGAGAGGTGTGTGTGAACAGAGCACCAGGTGGATAAATCCCCTCAGCAGCCTGGGCTTTCCTCCTGAGCTCTGCTGAGAGGCCAGGGCTGTATGTTGTGTTTTGTTCTTCCTCTTGATTGTTGCCTGTTCCAAAATTGCACCAGGTCCTGACACCAGAAGAGCTGAAAGCTGCCCAGACGTCGGTGGCTTTTGGATGCATTAAATATGCAGATCTGTCCCACAACAGACTGAATGATTACGTGTTCTCCTTTGACAAGATGCTGGATGATCGAGGGAACACAGCTGCCTATCTGCTCTATGCCTTCACACGGATCAGGTGTGTGGGGTGCAGGGAGCTGCTGGAGTTGGTGCTGGTGCTCTCTGCATCTGTGTCACAAAGGGACATGTGGGCAAAGGGGTGACAATCATATCAGTGCTGTTGGGGGTGGTTGGTAAGAGAAGCCAGCCACACTGGTATGCGCCACAGAGAAAGATTTTATTTGTCATTGCACACAATGTGTCCAGTGCCACCTGAAACAGCTCCTCTGTGTGACACACAGCCCAGGGAGGGAACTGTGAGAGTGTCTGGCAATCAGAGGATTTAGGTGGTTGGAAAAGGGTGCATCTCTGTTCCAGCAGCTGCTCAGCTCAGGTATTGCCACACCCCATAGTTTTTCTGGCACCCTGAGCCCTGGTTTGCTTAGCAGGTGCCCAGAGCCCGTCCCTCCCCATTCCTCTGCAGTGCCCTCCTGAATCTCCCTCAGGGCGTCCCTAGGGCTGACCTCTTTGGCCTGGTCACCCAGGACTGGGCAAGGGAGGCCATCAGCCCTGAGCCAGGCCAGGCAGGTAACCAGGCTGGCCCTGGGCAGTGGGACCCTCACAAGCAGACTCTGTTTTGGACATTACAGGGCTATCGCTCGCCTGGCCAATATCGATGAGCAGATGCTGCGGAAGGCAGCCAGGGAGGAGGTGCTTGTCCTTGACCATGAGAAGGAGTGGAAACTGGGCAAGTGCATCCTGAGGTTTCCTGAGATCCTGCAGAAGATCCTGGAGGACTTGTTATTGCACACACTCTGTGACTATCTGTATGAGCTGGCCACCACCTTCACTGAGTTCTATGACAGCTGCTACTGCGTTGAGAAGGACAGGCAGACTGGTGAGTGTTGGCCATGGGGTGCTGCATGTGCCTATGTCACATCCTGTGGAGCAGGCACTCTCCAGGGTGTTACCCTGTGTTGGAAAGGCTGTTGTCACACTGCTGTGTCCATGTGGGAGGATTGACAGGGACTGGCAGAGCCCATGTTGTCACTGAGCAGGAAGGTTGAGCAGAGGTGGGAACAGCCAGGCACCCGGAAACAGGAGGGGTGGTCAGTCTGCCTGGCCTGGGGAGAGCAGGAAGGGCTCCATGTGCCACTCCAGGGCCAGACTGTGGGCGGAGAGGCCTCCCCTGGGGAAGGTACTGTTGTTCTGAGAAGCTACTCCAGCTCCTGTGTCTGTGTTTTCCAGGCCAGATTGTGAAGGTGAACATGTGGAGGCTGCTGCTGTGCGAAGCCACTGCCACCGTCATGGCCAAAGGATTCGACATCCTGGGGATCAAGCCTGTGCAGAGGATGTAGTGGTTCCCTGTGGAATGACAATAAAGGGACTAAACAACTGGAGTTGTCTGTGTCTGGTGAAGGGGGGTTGTGGTAAGGGAAAAAAATGAAAAGTAGAGGGGGAGGGAAAAGGAGGGAAAAGGAGTGTGGCTTTAGCAGCTGCAGGTACAGAGGCAGATGAGTGGCTGTGAGCACAGCTCAGAGCAATTCTTAGTGCAGGAGCCAAAGCCCATGAACTCAGAACACCCAGGGTCCCTCCAGGAAACCCTCCAGCCACCCACACTCCCAGAGCCAGCCATACTGTGATCCACACTCCCTCCATCAACTTTACCTTACATGCTGGGTATGAGCAGGTCACCCGGCCTTTGATGTCATCTCTGATGGTGTGGGGAGGCAGGCAGCAGTTTTACCTGGAGGAGCAGGAAGCCCAGGGGAGAAGCAGATCAGTTAAACTACATTCCCTCTGAGAAAAACACAAGGAAAATGCCTTTCCCCTCAGCAGCAATGTTTCGAATCCCTATGGATGCCAAACCTCTTTGTGTGCTGCATATCAGTCTTGGGCAACTACCAGGAGCCACAGCTCCTACCTTTGCCTTGAGGTTTGTTGGAGGCTCTGCTGTGAGCCTCCTAAAACAACTTCAAGTCCTAAAGCAGCACAGAAATGCAGCTGTGCTACCACTGAGAGTCGGTGTTGCATTGATGCAGATGCTCACTGATACATGCATGTGCGTATATACATATATATATATGTACATATGTATATACCTATGTGTATATATAGATACAAGAGATCTGTATCAGGTTCTCCATGTCCAGAGAGCTGTGGAGGGCTCGGCTGAGTGTCCAGCACCTCATGTGAGGGGCACCAGCTGGCACTTCACCAAGTGCAGACCTGTGCAAACGCACTCTCCCAGTGGCTGAGCGCTGCCCATGAGCCCACCAGGCCTGGTGCTGGTGCCACAGCGACAGCAGCGTGACAGCCACGTGTGCTGGGGTGTTCACCAGCTGCCCAGGCCTTGTGCTGTCTCCCTGTCCCTCACCTGCACCCACACCTGTGCCATGGCTGTGCTCTCCCTGCTCCCGGGGCAGGGCTGGGCAGTGCCTCACCAGCCAGGGTCCCATCCCGCCCTACCTGGGGCCGCTCCGGGCAGCCTGGGGGTGGCGGTGGTGACGAGCCGAGTCCTGCTGGCAGGGCCCACGCACACGCAGCTTCGGTGGCGGAGGCAGCGTCAGCCGCGGTCCCGTGGTGGCCACAGTGACCAGTCCAGGTCTGGGTCCAGAGCAGCACACCCTGGTGTTCCTCCAGGCACGGGCATGGCAGGGGCTGCCACACCGAGCTGTGGCCTCCAGCAGAAGGGAGGCAGCCCTCTCCAGGCAGTTCCTGAGTCTCAGCACCAAATGCCTGCCCTGGCAGGGTGGGGGTCACACCAGCAGGACCCCAGCACTCCGGGGTGAGGGGCAGCCCAAGAGCTCAGGGCTGGAGTCAGCAATGGTCACGGCAGGGGTGTGTGGAATGTCCATGTGTGCAAGGGTAGCTCAGAGTCCCCATGGGGCTATTCCATGGGGCCATGCCATGGAACAGGGCCAGCTCCCATGCTGCCAGGACTGACCAGAGGGTACAGGGCACACAGCTGTGTCAGGGCACCCTAAGGGGCCTCAGAGCTGGGCAGCAGGTTCAGGCCACTGCTGGGGAAACAGGGACCCGTGGTGGGGCTGGAGGTGTAGGGGGGCACTTAGGAGCCCTGTCCAGGCTGGAGACTGATGCCACGCAGGGATCAAACTCCTGGGAATCCCAGCTGTCCGGGGGTGGGGTGTCACTCAGAAGCCAGGCACTGGTTGTGGAATCAGTGCTGGGGGAGCCCTGGGGCAGGGCCGTGTGGCAGTGCAGGGGAGCCATGGGACCGTGGCCCCTGCAAGCTGGAGCAGAGCATGAGAAGGTCTGAGCTGGCTGTTGGAGCGTGGACAGCACCCCTGAGGGAAGGGGGCCAGGTGTCAAGTGGGACCACAGGGCTGACAGGGCAGCTGCCCTGTCCCACAGTGCTGGCACTGGGCCAGAGGTGGCAGCCAGGGTCAGCCAAGAGTGAAGATCATCAGATACATCCACAGCGATAAGGTCCGAAGGAGAGCCAGGAAGGTGAGTCAGCAAGGGAGGTCAGGATCGGGTCCAGGGACAGCAACCAGGGTCAGCCACAGTCTAAGGATCACTAGGCAAGTCCACACTGACGGGCAAAGGCCGCGGTCAAGCTGGGAAGTCAGTCTGTGGGCCAAGGTCCAGGTTCAGATTACTGGGGTCAGTGGCCAGGCATGGCTGTTGCTCTGGCCAGGCCCCAGCAGCAAAACTTGAACCCACTGTCCAGCAGTGATGGCCAGAGCCTCCCTGCCCGGGCACATGGCAGCCACAGGTGCTTTCTAAGCTGGCCCCAAGCCCATGGAGTCAACTCCCATCATCGTTGGGGATGGAGGGGGGAATGGAGCTCACTATGACACTCATTTTCTCTTTGGTGGCACCAGCAGGGCTCCCATCTGTCACAGGCACAGACCAGCAGCTGGGCTGGTAGGGGCATTGCCCAGCTGCTGCTCCAAGCTGCCCACCCACCCCGGGCTGCCCAGAGCTTTGCTTGGTGACAGTGAGTGACGTACCTGGAAGAGCCTGTTGCACTCCATTATCATGTGGGCCAAGCCCTGCGTTGCTGCCAGGTTCTCACTCAGCTCCCTCTGGTCTGGCTTCCCAAGGCTGCACTTCCTCTGACTGGATCTAGGAGAGGGGAAGGTGAAAAGAAGGCTGAGCAAAGGAAGTGCTGGGAAGCACACACAAAACACACTGCAATGAAGGACCAGCGTGGGCCACCTAGGGTTCATGCTATGTGACTGCAGGAGGTCCACAGGGAGAATTCCCTCCCAGCACATCCCAAAGGTGTCCAGGGCACTACTGACCAAGAACGACAAGTCAAGGAATTTATTTCCCAAACACATCGTCAGACATTTGGCCAAGGACAACAATGACCTCAAACTTATTTGTGTGTCATCTTCAATATCAAGCTCCTTTGATACCTGCAAAGCCCATGTTGAACCGTTTAAATCCTTTGGCCCAAACCACACCCAACACATTTCAAAAACAGTCCCCTCTTTTAATTCATGCTCATGGTATTATATCATTAGTCCAGGTTTCTGAAACTTTTATCTATGTGCATTCCTGCCAAATGGCTTGAAAATCGGGTGGAAGATAATAGTCCTCAGTGCTGCTCCCCAGAGTCAGACCTGTCAGCTTGTACCTTTTGAAGTGGGAACCCTGCACCAAGGCATTAATGCACAGTTACAGCAGAGCTAAAGCTTCAAAGCATCCTGGCTTCTAAACACTGACAACAAAGAGAAAACTCCATTGCTATCTTTGGTTGTAACATTTCAGAGCAGTGTTGATGCAAAGCAAAGAGGTGCAACTCCCAGAGTGAAGCTCCCAGGAGCTGAAACAGCACAGCAATCCAGAAGGAGCTGCTGCCCCTCCATCGCATCCCCAGGTGCCCTCGCAGTGTCCCCGTGGCTCCCTTGCCTGGTGCCAGCCCAGCACATGGATGCCTGAGGCATTTTCTGATGTTTTGTGACATTCAAAAGAAAATCCTTAGTGTTTTCTTTCCTTTCCCCTGTGCTATCGAGAGCCTGAAAGATGCCAACAGCACATCTGACAGCTTCTGCTTTGGTACTAACCCTTCCCTGTAGATCCCCAAGTGAGGTGTTCAGCTCGCTACGCTGTCAGGAGCACCACGCTTCCCACAGGGCCTGCTGTGCTCTCCTGCCCTGATCTGTCTGTCCACAGCCCAGGAGCATGAGCAGAGCAAACAGCCCTGCCTCAGGAGGCCAGAAAAGGCATGAATGTTCTCAGAGATTATTTGTCTGCTTTGGCCCAAGGGCACTTTCCTCCCTGCACATACAAACAGGGGAGGTTATGCAACCCAGATACTTTTACTTATTAAGATAAATTTACAGAATCCCAGTGGCTTGATTTGGCAGGAATGATCCCCTTATCACCCAGCAGAATCAGTGCCAGTAGCAGCTTCAATCTGCCAGGTATCTGCAGGGCCTTAAGGCCACACCTGGGCTCAGGCTGCCAGTGCAGGAGCACTTTTCCAATGGCCAGTAGCACTTTAATGCAAGCAGTCAGCCACATGCTGGGCTCCTGGGCAACCAGGGAAGGGCAACAGTGGTGAGGGACACACACAGACTGGTCAGGAGCATGGCAATGGGGCCTTACCACTGCCTCTGCACTGGGCAGTGAGCGGCTGCATCGCTCCATGCGCTGCAGGCAGCTCCTGATGCACAAAGCACACACAGTCTACTTCCCCCTCAAAATCAAACACTGAGCCTAGGCCAGCTATAGAAAGCATTGCTCCAGCAAGGAATACTGTGGACAGCAGCAGTGCCAGCATCAAGATGCCAATACCTGGTTGAGGAGGAAGAACTGTCCCACCTCAGGGTGTTGAGGTGAAACAAAGAAGGAGCAAGACAGACAGCGATGTTGGTTGGGGTCATCTGGTTTTCCTCAACAAAAGCCACCACATCTCGCAGGAAGAACAGGAGGATTTTCAAAGCCTCTCGGTTTTCCTTTGGGAGCAGGAAAATAGCAGCCTGGACAGCCTGAAACTGCTGGTCCTTCGGCACATCTGAAAACAGAAACAATTACAAAAGTCACATGTGACTTGCAGAAACATCCATCAGCAGGGTTCCTAGCAGCACACTGAGCTTGTAGATTCACCTATTTCCTTGTCCAAAGCTCACAGCACACAAGGAAAGACCATTATCCCATCAAACATGAACCATTTCTACTGCCTGTCAAATGCATGTTCACACCCAGGGATGTTGCTGCCTGGCTTGCAATTTATCTTGAATACCATGCTAATGAACTTATCCTGAACTGAGTTACAATCCAAATAAGGCCCTGTCTCCCCATAAAATACTACTCTGCAGTGATACTTTGGAGCAGGCAGCTGCTCTACTCTCTTTTCCTTTCAGCTTCAAGCACGAAGAAAACAGATGCTCTCAGATAACTCAATTCAGTGTTTTGCCAACAGATCTTAATTCACACTAATCGCCAGTGAGACTATCTGCCCAAACAGCTCCTGCAGGAGAGTGGGTCTGGTTCATCCTCCCACACATCCCCAGCACAAGGATTTCTCCAATTAACACCACTGCAAAGGGTAGAACATCACTTCTCCTTCCCTTCAGGTAGAAGAACACGTATATAACACACAACACACTTCTTGGTGAAAGTAGCACAATTCTTATCTCCAAGACAGTATTTTAATCTGTGCACTTGCTGCAGTCACGTCTGACAGAAGATGGGTGAGTGGGGTGAGTAGAATTTGGGCATTTGCTGTTTCTCTCCCAAAACAAGAGACAGCTGGTGGCCAGATTATAATAAATGGAGGAACATCATTTGGACATGAGAATTGTAGACATCCTAACAAAGGAGGATTTGTGAATGCAAAAAGGAAACTTGCTTCAAAAAAAAATCATTTTCAGAAAAAGTTTTAAAACCCTGACCGGCAACAAAATAAAACCCAATAGACTTTTCATAAACCCACACCATACACAAGACAGCAGTTGCTCATTGACTTATGTCAGTAAAAGTCACACAGGTTAGGCTGCAAAACAAGTCCTCTCAGAAAGCTCACACTTTTTCTTTCAAAACCTTTTCTCAAAAGCAGAAGAAAGTTGTTTGTCCCAACATTATTAGCCCTACTTCAAGTTCCTTGCCCAACACATCTGCTTTTTGAAAGTGAATTCCTTGAGGAAAAAGTACTGGAAATACAACCTGTTTAAACTGTATTAAATGTGATATTTCAGCTTCATGTTTTTGGGTTAAGTCTCAAGGACAGTGACAGTGCAAGCAAAAGCAGAAAGCTGCTGTCATTTCCCAGCTGTTTCACAACAGCTGTTCTTAGAAACCTTAATAAAGAAATGCCATCAATACATCAGGCCTTCTCTCTCAAGGAGCTATGCCATGCCATGAACAAGCAGACCAGGTTATTTTTTAATTTTGCATAAGGAAATGGCTGTTTAAAAGCACAGTTTAAGGGGGCTGCTCTAGCATCTCCACTCATCCTTCGAGGAAGGATGATTTCCACTCATCCTTCAAGGAAGAGAACGAGCTGGTTCATAGGACGCAGTGGGAAGGTCTCAAGTCCAGACCCACAATGAACTCATCTTGTCAGAAATGTCCTGCCTGACTTGTCTCCTCTGACTAAAGGGAGATTTGGCACTAGTCCTAGTCTGGCCACTGCCTTGTACAGCTGAATATTAAGATATCCAAGGCACTGAAAAACAGTTTTTGGTACCTACATTGGTAGATGTGGAGAAAGGATTCACAGAGCCTGCTAGTAAATATAGGCTCAGGAAGGTCTCGAAAATACTGCTTCACCATATCTGCCACGTCAAATGCTGACTGCCCTTCATAACAGACATTGTTTGGGTTGCTTTCATTCATTTCTCTTAAAGACAGAATCCTGGATTTAACACCGGATTTTCGGAACAGGCCAACCTGTGGGTAAAAGAAATTATTAGAGACAAAGAGAGGAGTCATCAAGAATCAAACTTCTGACAAATAAGTGATTCTTCACCTTCCTTGTAATAGCAAATATCTTGTGGCAGTAGGATTGAACACTGAAATACTTTTGTATCATTAGAAGCTGCATGGACATTTCTCCAAGGCAAACCATGCCTGATGCCCACAGAACCAGCTGTGACATACCAATTTTCATGTTTGTTTGGCTTTTATTTAATACAAAAGTACTCATTTTTCCTTTTAAAATCTCTACAATTGTCATATGTCTGTTTTCTTGGGCAGGCTGTGTTTACACATGGCAACTCTAAGTTTCAAATTCACCAATGTGTGTCCACCAAACACAAACATACATTGAGTGCTGGTTCACACAAACTGACTGTGAGACCCACAGGGCTCCTTATAATACCTGATGCATCTGATACACCTAATCCATCCACAGGTTGGTAAAGGGAATACAACTTTTTGAGGGAAATTTTGATTTTCTTTTTAATATGATTGTCAACTGAGGCAATCGAAATCTCGCTTTCAGACAAAAGCGAGATTTAGGATTTTCCCATGGGCTGGAGTCCAGCAGAGCTTCAGGTGACAATTTTACTCTGTGCCACTGAGACAGTATTTACAGTCTTTGGTTTATTTATACAAACTGAATGGATACCATAACCTCAAAATTAAAAACATTTACATTGTCATTTCACAGAACTCACACACTTTTGCACTTTGGTGTGATATTACACACCTAGGCAATGGCAAAGCACAGGAAGTAAAGTCCTCTTTAACTAATAGATCTCATGCCACAGGGTCTTCCATTTCTGCAGCTATGTTATGGAAATACCATATGCAGCACACACTTCCACTGCCATCTCCACTTAGGGGATAAATACAGAGCTGAGATCCAGAAAAAGTTGTTACAGAGGCTGCTGTAATATTTTCTGTCTGCTTAGTGGTGCATTTCAGCTGAAACAAGGTTAATTTTCTCATTAGCTCTGGCACTACCAGCAGCCACAGAACAGAGGGAACAATGACATTGTCTGGCAGATTTGCCTCCTTGGGGAGCAGAGACATGACACCTCCCCAGGCAAAGACAGCCTGACTGCCTGCACCAAGAGAAACGACTGCAGGGGGTTTCAGTGAGGGAAGGCACAAAAGCCCAGGACAGGGCTGAAGGTATTCCCAGAGGAAATAAGCACTGGTATTTCCTTGCAGGCTGCCTGCGCAGACCTACACCTTTCTGCCTATTCGGAGCCTTAGGGGGCAAGAAAGCCCTTCACAAAAGTGAGAAATAGAGTCTGATTCCCTGGAGCAGATCTGTTCATGGCCCAGAGCTGCTCTGGGCTGCCTCGAGTTCATACCTGGTCAAGAAAGTGGCTCCTCAGATACTCCAGGGCTTGCAGGATGCCATTGGGCAGGGGGCGGCTTGTTCGTTGCACATTCAGAAGTAAAGGAACCCCAAACACATTTTTGTCCTTGTAGTCTGAGGCTTTTGGTTTTTTAATGAGCTTTGGTATGGTCCTGGAAAAAAGAACCAGTACATGCAGCTTACTAGGTGTCCAGCATGTTCCAGCCGCTGCTTTATACTCCTCAGGAAGGGTTGAGCTGTACTTTGTCACAGCACAAATTCTGCCACATACCTGTACATACAGCATCAGGAGGGAGAGAAAATCAGCAAAGGCAATTACAGGGATGACTTCCTCACTTCATCGCTGAAATTTACTTTAATAAATCATCTTCATGGGAAATACATTCTATCCCTTTATGGCACTGCAGGGTTTTTCATTCTTTCTATACTCAAGTACCAGCTCCTTATCACAAAATGCTGACTGATGTATGTAAGTCCTCTGAGTGTCTGAATTTGTCACTGGTTTAGTTTAAAGAGATACTCAGTGATGAAGGGTTGGATTTTCAGTCCAGCCAACTTTCACCTCAGGTCCCACAGCCCCTGCAAAGGCTCTCTGACAAAGCCCTGCAGTTAGGCAAATTTAAAGAGAAACTATGATAACCCTTAAAATCAGTAAGAGCATGACAAGCAGTGAGGGGCCAAAGCCCACAGCACAGGAAATCCTGGGGCCATGAAAATAACCATGCAGCTGCCAGCAATTTCATAGGATGAAATTCTTCATCTTGGACATGTGCAGTGTAGGCAGACAAGGAAATTCGCATGCTTACGTCAATTCCTCTCTTTCCAGCACGGGTTGCTATAATATCAGACAACTTACCAGTTCCAGCCCTGCTTACTGGCAGGAGAGTATCTGTCCATTAAAGCTGTGAGTTTCAACCATGCCAGCCTTTGTGTGCGGGCCAGCTGGGCAGCTGACTGGCCATCAGTGTGGAGGGAAAGGCTTTCCTGGTTCCTGCTCTGTTCCACACACCAGTGTTGCTTCCCGTGCCTATGGGATAAATATTGTTTTAGCTTAAGACCATTTCCACCGTTGCTGTTTTCTACCTGCATCTGTGAAGCACCTAAGACTCTAAAGGACCAGCAGTTAGTTGCACTTAAACAAGGTACTTCCATCCAGGAGGGCCTCTGGCAATACAAACTCTTTCCCTGATTCCAAAGTCTGAGTGCTCATGCAGTTTACGAGCGTTCTACTCTTCGCAGAGGTCAGATGTTGGCACCTCTGGAGAGGCACCTGCCACCAGCAGTGCAGACCCTGCTACCTAGGACAGATTTAGAATACTTTGTTCTGGCAAATCAATTTTATTTTGAGTGGACAGAATCAAAGGCAAACCCAAGGATGGCTGACCTGTTGGTCTTTTTAGAGTCTGTGGTGTATGTCAGGTCTGCTGAACCAATCTCCTTGCCCATGGCACAGCTGCTCTCTCCCTCAGCCTCCCCTGCTGTCTTATCTTCTGAGCCCTCTGATTCAAGAGAGCTTTCTTTAGGGGAGGGTGGATATAAAGAGGTCAAGTCACTAGAAAAGTCAGAATCCCCATCATCTGAGAACTTCTCTGTCCATTGATCAACCAACTTTTTGAGACCATTGACATCTGCTAGGACACTGTTCAGTTCTGAAAAAATATCGTTGTCGCCGCCTTGTGCTGCCTCCAGACTCTCCGGGTCAATGTTGGGCATGTTATCATACACACTCAGCCTGTTATCTCTGCCCGACAGCGGACTCCTGGGGGCTTTGGGCCCCTCGGAACCGCTTCTGCTCCGGCTCCTCCTGCACCCGTGGAAACTCCCAGTCCTCCAGTTGACAGAACAGTTTTCTGCTGGAGACAAGGAGCTATCTGTAAGTACTGTGGGGAAAGTGCCAGGTTTGTGGCATTGTGGTATTTGAAACATCTGGTTCTTTTGTAACACCATGTCACTTTTTAGGTTTTGTTGAAAGAGATCATTCCCCAGCAAGAGCTTGCTGGATTCCATGTGCTCAACATACATTTCCCTTCCTTCACAGAGGCTGCCAGGCTTTATAACAGAACCTGGAGTGCTCCCTGTGCTGCTATTTGCAGAGTGACTTCTGCTATTGCAGCTCTGGGGAGAAAAGGAAGAACTGTTCTTTGTTGGGATGCCAGAGAGGTCAGAAATATTTACACAGTTCAGCATCTTCATCTTTTCTTCATTAAGTCCTTCCAGAAAAACAGGTTCACTTATTATGGGTTTGGTCTTTGACTGACCACTCCTTAAGTTGCAGCTCCTGAAGTGCAGCTTCTCCATTTTTTTTAGAAGGCTCTTCTTCTTTTTAGATGGTGACGTATAAAAAAGCTTCTCCTCACTGGTGATATTTAAAAATTCAGTGGGGGGAGGAGAATAACTAAAAGCAGAGTCCAGTGAAGGTAACTTAACTGAGGAGCATCTTGAGGAACTTGTGCTGGTTTCCACATCTTCAAAAGGTTTTTGGGAATTAATAATGTCACTGTCAGCACTGCTGGTGCTGTGAATTGAGGACACATTGTGCTTCTCACCATGATCCAGAAAGACACTGTCTTCATTGTTGATGATCTTCAATAATGGACTGCCTGGGGTTGAGGCACCAGCACCTTCCTCTGCTGGAATGTCTGCCAGGCTCTTGATGCGAGACCACCGCTGACTGCACCGCTCATACTCCCACCTGTCACTTATTGCACAAGGTTCATCATCTTCAGAGTCATCACTCTTAGAAGGAGACAAAAAACCAGAAAGAGTTCAAGGGCAAAGTTTGGCAAGTTTTAAATTACAAAAACCAATTTAATATAAAAAGGAGTCTTAAATTTTCTGCCAACTTCCAAAACCCCCAAGACCAACATACGGAAATATGACCATTCAGTCTCTGAAGGTCTGCCCTGAGTTAGTTGAAAAACATGCAGACAAATGACTCCTCGACATGCTGACAATTCTGGGAAATCTGTGACAGGAAAAAGTGACAGATTTAATCTAAGAGTGAAAAAATCCTGTTTTGTGGCAAATCCAAGAGTTTTGAAAGATAATCATATTGGGTTTACATTGCCATTCCTAAAGCCAAACAAATTAAACACTCTCACACTTCTGTGAGCAAAACTTACCCATTTTCAGGTGAAGAAGTGTTTAGCTGTGGGACTGTGGCAGCACCAATATCTGTGGCACCCTTGTGGAGCTCCCAGTCTCCCTTGCCACCTGCCCCAGGTGCTCTGTTTGCTGGATTGTCCCCATTCCAAGGACAGAAACAAGTCAGAGAGATGGGAGCCACCTGTTTCTTCTCTGTGGGCTCTCTTGCCCCATTCTCCCCTAACACCAGAGCAGAACTCTCCAAAACCAGACATTTTTCCAGAAGATGGCATTATTTTCTTGCTAGTCCTGCAGTTAATCCACAGTGGCTCAGAGGCTTTGAAGACCTGGTGTTGCCCAGTCAAGCTGTGGCTACCACTCTGATTTACCTGCAGCATTTTCTGTGGCAGAGCACAAAGACAGCACAGCTAAAATCTACCCAGGTTCTATTGGCTGAACATTTGGATTGCCCATTTATTTTCTGGTTTAGTCAATAGGAGTGAACTTTCATTTTCAGCACTTAAAAATAAGGTGAGACACTACTTAGGAAAGCAATGATAACCACTTTGAGATGGTGCCTTGGGGCAACTGTTGGACAGTAACCTGTCAAATCAAATTTTAAAAGTGTTTCTAAAGCCACCCATAACCTACCTTGCAAAGTGTCAAACATTACATAGTTTCAATCTCCATCCTGGCATTTTTTGAACATAAAATGTAAATAGCCGAGCTTTCCAGGAGGGAATAGAATAGAAAGAAAAGTTCAGAAATTGCTAATCCTTCATGCACTTTTAAACACAGGTTTTGATACAATAGCTAAACATATCCTTAATTAGAACAGAAACTGTGTGTAACAAACATACCCGTTTCCTTTCACGGCTTATATCCACTTTCATTGATGCATACTTGTTCAATGTGTTCAGCCTTCTAAGGAATGAGAAAAAACAAAGGAGATCTAAATACATTGGTCCCCAAAACCAGCACCAATAACACCATGATGTTTACGCTTCCAGTTCCACCATCTTAAAACTAGAGAAGACAACTATAATCAATCATTTAATTTTAAAAGTCACATTATTATATTTAATAATTGCGAAAAACTTAATATTGATTTAAAATTTTGAAAATAAATGAAACTCTGTGTGGACTTCTTGAAAAAAAAAAATCAAGACATTAACCTGTATCCCTGGAAGGACTATATTATCTATCATTTTAATTAAAGTTTGTGGAATCACTAAGGACCAAAACTATTCAATCACTTAATTGTCAAACAATAGGTGGTATCAACAGGAGGCCCACTGAGAGTCTCCAAGGAACATTCAAGACAGAAGTGATACCAAGAAACGAAATATACCCAAAGTTCTGTAATATCTGCTGTGCTTTAGAGATGTGTGTGTGAACAACTCCTCTTGGTGCTCTGGTACAGGCAGAACTGGAATTCAGGTGACCTGACAGGACAGAAAAGGACCAGAACACTTTGCCAGGAAAGAAAATTTCCCATCCCCTAACTGTGAGAAATCATAATTTCTCCTAAAGAAACTCTGCTAAACAATCTCATAAGGAGAAGCTTCAGTAACTACAGTACCAAGAGAAGCAGAAGCCTCACACTATCCTGGCATTCTTCCTTGGGGAAATTCCAAAGGGCCGTGAGTCTGACTTGGCACAGACAGTGCAGGTTCACTTGTGTGCTCAGAACAGCTGTGGCAAAACAAATTCAAATCAATACCTTTGCTTCTCACTCAAAAAATATTCAGGAAAACAAAAGAGATCTCATGCAGAAAACTTTTTTCTGTCTATCTGCTGGAACAGAAGTTGGAGGAAATTCCTGCACTCCATTATACATGATCCTAGAGAGCAGCCTGACATGCTTTCAGAGAACCAATTATTTTTTATCAGCTTGTAGATATTTAACATTACAAGAAAGGTATGTAATGCTCAGTGTAACATCCCTGAGAGCTTGGCTGAAGAAGAAGTGCAGACATGTGCTTACTTTACCTTTTAATTCCTAAAACAACCAACTTCAGTGGTACTAAATTATGTGCTTAAGTGATTTCCTTCAGTCACAGCATCGGTGACTTTGTTAAAAACAAAGGCATGAAAAGATGAATGACAAATAACTGTGGGGCCTAGGGGTATTAAAGATGATTCATGATTAATGTTTACCTGAACAGTGATTCAATTGCATCTCCATCTAAAAATTCATGATCTCTCCTTACAGTTTTTACATCAATGGGAAACTGCATATCTGTGAACAAAGAAATTGAATCTGAAATGTGAATTGCAACTGCAAAGACTTTCAATTTCGCAACTTATTTATCAGAGGTGAAATGAAACTGATTCTATTCCTCTAGCTGTACACTCATGCAAAAATCCTTCCAGCAAGTGAGAAACAGTTCCTTAGGGCAAGTGGGAGAATAAATGTAGACATCTGCCTGCTGTTATTATTACAGGTGGACCAGCATTTCTGCATTTCCAGGAGCTTGCAGTCACCAAGTGCCATAGACAAAAAACACAAAATAGCCTTTAGATTTGCTTTCTGCACCTCCTAGAGTAGAAAGCTGGGAATATTTTACACAAGCTTTTGCCATGGTGAGGGGAATGCAGCACACGGGATGCACTCTCTGAGCTCTAGAGAACATGACACATCATGCTGGGCTGGAAGCTGAAGAGTTCAGTGATTCAGCTCCTGAGACTTAGCCTTGCAGATGAGGGAACCACTGAGGTCCATAAGTATTTTCTTAGCTTATTTTATAAGCCTAATTTTCTTAGCCAGGTCAGGACACTGCATGAACAGCAAGGTAAGGTGGAGGATTCGTTTTCCAGAAGCGTGGCAATGCACATTTCCAACTGTTAATAGAATAAAATCTGCTGTAAGCAGACCAGAAGCATTTCCAGGTTTCATGGAATACAGCTTTCAAATCCAGTTCTGTAGCTTCAAATTTTCAATTTTGCAGTGACAGGGGGAGGTGGGAATGAGAACAGTTAATGTTGTTCTTTTTAACTGTAGTTCTTTGATAAAATCTTTCTTTAAAATAGAGTAGCTTTTGTTAATTTCAATGTTTGTAACAAAAAAAATATTTTAAACAAAAACAGTTTTAAGGTATATGCACAACTGTGGCCTGAAAAATTATACAAGTTTTCAGCAAATGAATACCTCCCCCCAAGAAATAAGCACTCTTTGTTGTTTTAACAACATGGAAACATGCTGAAATTGCATTTTTGACTGGCTGGCTGCTGCTGAGTTTATCTTCTGAAAACTTATGGTTGCAAGATGATTTCTCCAATATTCTTTTTCAAAACACCAATAAAGCAATCTCAGTCAGACCACAGACTGGAGAGCCTCAGAGGAGTTTTGGTTGCAATCAATGGTTGGAAACATCACTTCCAGCACTCCTAGAAAAAGAACCTGAAAAAGTTATAAGCAACTAAAAAAAACCAAAAAGCAGAAATTTGACTGAGTGACAGTCTAACAATAGGAAAAGAAAACCAAGAAAGGTTCGGTCCTTTATAGAATTCTACTGTGTCCCTGCTGAGATGTCCCTTCTGCAAGAAAACACACTAGGTCACTGTTTTTTTACAGGTTTGCATGAAGATAAAACAGAATTTGGAAGTGCTTCCATCAAAAGTGTCAGGTTCTGAAATACATTATTTATGTGAACAATTCCACTCGAATTCAGTGTCAGCTGCTTGGCAAGTCTTTGTGATCATACCTTCAAAGAGCTGAGCATACTGGGGAAATCCAGCAGCTCTCAGCCACTCGCAGGCTTCTCTGGCTTCAATTTCTGCAAGAGGAACACACAATTGTTCATGGACAGCATTCACCAGAGTCAGTGACAAGCTAATTTCATCTGGCACATTCTCCAGGAATCTTGTGTGTTAATGTTTTGTTAGGATATTGCTAAAAAGGAATAAATAATTGTATCCAATGCACTTAGATGCACAGAGCTCTGCAGTAGTCATTCCACCGTGGGAGAAATAAGCAAACACAGGAGAGGATATAAGCACATACTTGGGATGTCACACATCGGGGTAAATCAGCTGTCCTTGAGCTGGGGACAGTGGAGCATCTGCTGCAAGTCAAAATGAGTCACCAGAGCAGAGTTTGGGACACACATCTGTGCCCTCACACAGCAAAGCCTGCTCGTGCATTCCAGTGCTGAGAAACGGTGATAAGACACAAACAAATCTTAAAATAAACTTAAAATGCTCTCACAACTTTAATAACCCTGGACACGGCCTAAGCATTCCCAGAACAAGCATTCTCAGGAGTACCTGTTGCTAGGGTCTATCAATATTTATGTCCTTGCCAACTACCTACACAACTTGGCAGCCATCACAGCACAGCAGATGTGAAGAACTAACTTGAGAATGACTATTGCTCACTTTTTGACAACTGTAAAGGCCTGTGGCCAGTACTGTAACCTTCCCACAGGAGCAGAGCAGAATACTACCTCACAGAATCACACAACACCAGACTCCTCAAAAACACAGGCAGGTCAGCATGAGCACACACCTTCAAGCTCTAATCTCTGCCAACACTGGAGATGTCTGGGTCTGTGGAAGGGGACATGATTGCCAAATACGCTTTCTGTAGATCTGTGTGCACCCCGGCTCGTGTTACACCAGACATTTACCTAAAGGCAAAGATTTCTTTGAAAGTAACGTTTCTGAGCTACCTTAAAATCCAGCATATTCAGTAGAGAGAAATGTTCTTAAAGCACCTTAAAGTGTAGCATGATAGGCCAGAGGAACAGAGCTATTCCTTAAAACTCTTTTCTCTACACAGACACTCACAAATTAGGATTCCAAGGCATCTCACATACATACCTGTTCAAATTCACTGCTTGATTTGCTCAGACTTCTCAGCTGTAAGTCATCACTGCCACAGATGGAAGAAACTAACCAAAAAAATTACACAACTTCCATGATTTTATTTTTCTACTTTAAAACTTCTAATTGTTTCCACAATCACCTGACCAAACTGGACAATGCCATTCTAACAGAGGCTTCCCTGCACAAAACTGTATGGCTTTTTCATCTGAGAATAAAGTGACACCACAGGAAGACCAGGATATTTTTACACAAAACAGATGCATGAATCTTTTTATTTTTTCACACGGCAAAACAGAAACTAATTTCTTCTACAATAGCCTATATACACTATGCTTATATTTATTGCTATACTTAGTGCCATAATTCATCCTAATCTTTACCACAACACAGCAATTACTGAATACCAAGAGAGGAGACAAAAAAAGACAAGCACTGTACTCACAGAGCAAAAAAAAGGAAAGAAAAGCTATTTGTAGAAAAGAGCCAGGAGGATGATGAGTCTAACACCAACAGTCTTCTCAAAGACAAATTGATTTTCATTTAGAAAAATGCTGTAGACCCGCTCAGCCTTCTCAGCTGTGGAGAAACAGTAGCTGTCCTCATTCCAGACCTCAGCCTACTCACCCAGAGCCTGTGCACAGCAATCCTGAGCTCAGCCAGGGACCCTGTAGGGGCTGAAGCTTTCCCAATTCCCAGCAGGTTAAAAGCACACCTCCATCTTTAGACCAAACCAAGCCATGAAAAATATTTTGCACCTAGTGAGGATATTTTCAATGAATATGACTAAAAATACAATGGCATTGTCACACTTACAGGTGGAATCTTCCATAGAACAAGGACAGAGTTGCTGAGGGAATTTTCTTCGCTGATGTAAATCTTCAGGCTTTTTAACATATTTTTGCACAATCACAGGGCATATTTGGATTAGATATTAGGAAGGAATTCTTCCCTGTAAAGGTGGGGAGGCCCTGGCAGAGACTCCCCAGAGAAGCTGTGGCTGCCCCAGCCCTGGAAGTGTTGAAGGCCAGGCTGTTCAGGGCTTGGACATCTTTTGGGTGCTATCAGCACAACTGAAGTAGCAGAGCAACCTAAACGTGTCACCTCCCTCTCCTGAACTGATTTCATAATTAGGCAGATGAAAAAAAAACATCCTGCAAAGCTTAATATTCCTAGATTAGAAGCTGCCAGCAACTTTTCCATGCAAAGCCAACTATTTCCCCATGGGCTACGGGTGGTAGGTTACTACCAGATGTTTATGAGAAACAGTACAGAGTACCCAGCCTGTGCCACCCTTTGGCTGTACCGTGTAGCACAGGTACCTTCTGTGCTGGAGACTCAGCCCAGTCCCCCTGCAAACAGCATTCAGGGTCCTGCCTGTGCCAGCAGCCCAGCACACCTGCCCTCCTGCCCTCTCTGGCTGCTGCCTTTTCCCCACCACACCCTGCCCCCTGGAGCCCCAGTAGCTCCAGCAGCTGGGCTCTGGCACCTCTCCTGCAACCACCTGGGCTGAAGAACTGTGTGTGCCCAGCTGAGCCCTGTCCTGTCTGCAGCCTGCAGGACCCACACTCCCCAGGTACTTAGGAACCAGATTAAATCCCTATTAGAATGAACATCAGTGTTAACCAGGTTGTTTGCAAAGAAGAAAAGACATCTCTGCTGAGATTTGGCCACTCTTTGTGGCCACTCACTTTGTCTCTGAGGTGTTTTCCTTAAAAGCAGCAGCACTTTCCTAACAACAAGGCAGCAACCAACACCAGTGACAACTGTGTATCAAACACGCCAGTCAGCCTTACTATAAGGTGATCACAAACTTCAGCTAAAGAAGAATGTCAAACTGTACTTTAAAATTTTAAATACTCTAAATAAAATGGGAGGGTATGGGTTTCTCTTTGAATACCCCAGCACAATGAACCTTGCTGCCAGGATGCAGTGTGACTTTCAACTGCTGCCAAAGCAGGAGACCTCTTCCATTCTCCAACTGCGAGTTCCTACCCCTCCTCACTGACACCCCGAGCCGATGTCAGCAGGTCCTGTCAGCCAAACTGGCAGGAAATTAGTCACTTTTGTTTGGTAACAAACATGAGATTTATGAAGTCTTAGCTTTCTGAATTGGCTACGACATGTTCTGATAGGTTCCAGTGGCAGGACAGGGGCAGAGGTGGATACATGCAAGGGAGTGTTGTGGCAAGGTGCAGCTGCCTGCACAGGCTAGGCAGCTCAGCCTTCTGTGAAACCTTCACCTAAATGTATTGCTTTTCACAGAGGTGTCTCACTGTAGGTCTATTTCAAAGAAATTTTTAACAGATTTTTAAAAACAACGATAGATGCATTACTTCTGTCTCTATCCAAACAGTTTTACAGTTTCACCAGGTAGGAATCACATGGCGATCAGGATTTCATTAATTAAAGGGATTTGTTTTTAGTCTGAACACCTTCCAAAACCGTGGCAGGAAGAAGAGCATTTGGAGAGGTTTCCTTGCTGTTTGCAGCACTCCTGCATTAGTTACTGCAGGACTGTCCTTGTCCCCTTCTCTGTAGGATGCAAGTGCAGTGCTTGGGGCAAAGAAAGGATTTCTCAACATGCCCAGCACAGAGCCGTGTTCGTGCAGAGAGGAGAACACAGGGGAGAACTGACTCATCACTTTGACTGCACATTGTACCACTCTGTAACGAAACAGAAAAAACCCCAAAGGATTTTGTTCTTTCCAAACCTCTGTCATTATACAGGCAGAGTTTTTTTCTCTAAATGTCAGTAATGCTCCTCAACAGCCACAGAGAAGCAGGTGCCCAGGGTCCCTCTTCAAAACCTGCTTAATGTGCCACAACAGGGCCAACTGTGCCTCACGGGGATGCTGCTCCCTCCTCCCATCACTGACCACCCCAGACCACCATCTCCCCCAGCCTCTCCAGAACAGGAGTCAAGAGGCCCCGTGCATGCTTGGCAGCCACACATCAAACTCTATCACATATTTTTCCTACAGCTCCTGGGCCACAGGCTGTGAACTGGCAGGTCCTTTATGCGCTGATGTAGATCCTGTCATTCCTGCTTGTGCCGGCACTGGTGGAAGTGACAAGGGGTTTTCAGGTTCTATTTGAAGATCAGATTATGAGTTTCCCATCGCATCTCTCTGGTTTGTGCATCTTCCTAAGGCTACAAGAATTGATGTAACTTCCCTGTGACTTACAGCTGCTAATGAGGCATTTCATTTTATACACACCCTGTGAAAAACACATTTGCTGTGCTAGAACTCTGATTTCTGGAGGGCATTCAGAACTGCATTTTACCTGTGACAGGATTTTTAATAACTGGTTTTATTTACATTATATCCTTTTACATAAAAAAAGAGTTTGAAAATAGTGTCTACTCCATGTTGAAGGCTAAAACGCGATTCTTTCAAAGCAGGGTGTTTGCACTCACCAAGATAAGCAGTCAGGGACTCGTAAAACTGTCAAACTCTCCAAAAGCTAAGATGAATCATAAATAAGTGGAAATGTTCATTCTGTTTTCCCTTGTGCAATGCAAAATATCAAAGCTAAATTGTACTTTAAAAACCCACTTGAGAAAGAGGGGGAAAAAAGAGATTATAGCTTGGAATTTAGCCAGGACTATTTAGGCTCCATGCGGATAGTGAACATAAATGCCTGGAAAATGAAAAGGCCAAGATATTTGTCCTTTCATTTCTACCTTACTATCATGGTGGTGTTTTGGAACTGCAACCATCTCTTCAGTTTTCACAGCTGGGAGCTGCAATGTATCCCAGAACTTTGTTCCAACATTAATTGCATCTTTATCCACCTCCTTGGCATCAGCTCCCCAGCTGTTTACCAGGACTCCCAAGCTGGTAATAAGGTCTTTACTCAGGTTCTTGTCATTTGCCTCCCCTGTTGGTTCCTAGGACCCAGACAAGTTTAAAAGCATTTTCTTTGCAGACCACATTAACTTGCTTGTTAGTGCTGGCCGATCTTTTAATTGCTTCTTAACATGTTGGAGAAGGTACTCTTTGCTGTACAAGAATTTCAAAGGGCTCAAGGGAAGTAGGTACTTAATTCATATCAACTTTAGGAGAAATGAGGGTGTAGCTCTCTGATTTCCAATCCACACTGGAAAATCCTTACCCAAGTAAGTGAGGTGAAAGAGGGGATTTATCTCCCTGCAATCTAATGCCAGATATGTTGCTTCTCCCTGCTTCAGCCCTGCTGGCTGCGAAGTGGGAACAGATCCCACATTTCTCTGACGCAGAAGCTCCTTATGGATGTTTTTTCACAGGACCCTTGTACACAATTAAGAAACACTTGATGCAAGACTTCTGGGAGGAATTGCTGCCACTGGAGCCAACAGCAATAAACCTACAGCACAGAAACCCCAAAACAAGTGAACTGTCTGTGCTCTTTCATGGGTTCATGCACTTAGTTTTCTTTAATTATACAAAATGCCAAGAACACCACAGTGTGTGATACAGGTTCAACTCAGGTGTAAGGAACTATTTAACACAACAGAGACTGCCCAGTAAATGGCTGTAACTAAAAGCAAGTTGGATTATTGGCCCTGCTAAGGCTGTGCTGAGCCTGTTGAGCCCAGGGCAGTGGACAATTTTTACTGGGTCGCTCTACCCTGATGGAGCTTCTTGATATTTGGAGATACACAACAAAGTTAGACAATCTACCGGGAACTTTCCAGGTGCACCCAACAAGTCAGTAAATGCAGCAGCTCCTGGAAGAGCATGATCCAAAGTGCTGACAGCCTGAGACCTGCTGTCACACTAACAAAGCATTGATAGGAAAGAGCAGCACCCACTAGATCCTCACCTGGGGCTGTCATCAGTCACAGCACCCACTGGATGCTCACCTGGGGCTGTCATCAGCCACAGCCCCCACCTGGATCCTCACCTGGGGCTGTCACCAGCCACAGTCCCCACCTGGATCATCACCTGGGGCTCTCACCAGCCACAGCCCCCACCTGGATCCTCACCTGGGGCTGTCACCAGCCACAGTCCCCACCTGGATCATCACCTGGGGCTCTCACCAGCCACAGCCCCCACCTGGATCCTCACCTGGGGCTGTCACCAGCCACAGTCCCCACCTGGATCATCACCTGGGGCTCTCACCAGCCACAGCCCCCACCTGGATCCTCACCTGGGGCTGTCACCAGCCACAGTCCCCACCTGGATCATCACCTGGGGCTCTCACCAGCCACAGCCCCCACCTGGATCCTCACCTGGGGCTGTCACCAGCCACAGTCCCCACCTGGATCATCACCTGGGGCTCTCACCAGCCACAGCCCCCACCTGGATCCTCACCTGGGGCTGTCACCAGCCACAGTCCCCACCTGGATCATCACCTGGGGCTCTCACCAGCCACAGCCCCCACCTGGATCCTCACCTGGGGCTGTCACCAGCCACAGTCCCCACCTGGATCATCACCTGGGGCTCTCACCAGCCACAGCCCCCACCTGGATCCTCACCTGGGGCTGTCACCAGCCACAGTCCCCACCTGGATCATCACCTGGGGCTCTCACCAGCCACAGCCCCCACCTGGATCCTCACCTGGGGCTGTCATCAGTCACAGCCCCCACCTGGACGCTCATCGGGGGCTGTCACCAGCCGCAGCCCCCACCTGGATCCTCACCTGGGGCTGTCACCAGCCGCAGCCAGGGCCGCTGCAGCCTTTGCGCTCCGCTCCGCTCCGGTGGCACCGCCTTTTCCCGGCCGGACCCAGCCCCGCTGCCCCAGCCTGGCCCGGGACGGCCCCGCCCGGCCCCGCTCCGTGTGCCCGATCGCGCCGCCCGTGCCGCAGGAGGGCTGGCCCAGGTACCTGCCTGGCCCCCGTGGGTGTCCCTGCCCGTCCCTACCCGCTGTCCCTGCCTGTCCCCGGCTCTTCAGAGGCGCTGTCCTGCCCCAGTGCCCCGCACTCGTTCAGATGAAGGCGAATCGACACCGCCTGGTGCCGTTGCTCTCTTACCTCCATGTTTTAAAGTTTTGCCAAAGCCATTCCTCACAGTTTTACAAAATTAGCAACCTTTTCATTTTTTTCAAATACACAGAGCAGTGCTACCTCTACCCTGCACAAAACAAGAGGACTGACGCTGCATCCCGCAAAGGAGATGCTGCGTCCAGCAGCACAGATAGAACAGAGCCGAGCTGGGATTCATCCTGAAAGCCGACTTCTCGTCCCCACTACAGGTTGTGACCAAGCCTCTCGATGTTTTGCAGTTTTCTTTGGCAGTGACGTCCATTGCCACAGTGGTTTTCATGAATCAGACAAACCTGTATTTTATTTTGCTTATATGGACTTCGTGTCGACTAAAAAGGATTTGTGGTCTGAAAAGTTCACGTGCTGTTGAGCAATGAATCTGGGTGCTAAAATCTTGTTAGCATGTGTTTCAGCCTCTGCAACAGACTCGACTTCTTTGCATTTGCTGTAATTCATTGCTGCTATGATATGACTTTCTGCTTTTAATGATGCTGTACAAAATCTAATAATAAAACAATGATCAGTCTTTGCAACCTGAACAGTCATCAACAGGTACAGAGTGGAATCCCATTCCCAAGCTTACTTTCACAGACCTGAACTCTAGAAAATGCTGCTATGGTTTTGGTCCCTAACTGGGTCAGGCAATCCTTAGGTCTAATTTTTATGTCTTCCTTTCTAAACTCAATCTTCAATTAAAAGGTCACAACAACACAAAATGGTAGGAAATTACCCTACCATTACATTCCCTTACCCCTTCTGGAAATTCCCACAAAATAAAACCCAGGGAGAATTCCCTTTCTAATACCAGATACCAGAACGGAGAATCAAAGAGAAGCTGTTTTTTAGAATGGAAATGTAAAATGTCCTTGTTGTTCCTTTATCCCTTAGGAGCTGGTCCCTTTATATGGCTATTTACCTGCCCCTATGATAATCACAACTACTCTAAGTTTTTATGAAAGGAAATATTGTAGAATTGTTGATCCTGGAAAACAACACAATGTTGCCTCAGCCAGCAGGGGTCAATTGATTTGATCTTCCCTCCTTTAAATTCTGATGCCCCAATTTCCCTTAAAATTGTGTAATCTGCTTCTTATTAGAGCAGGTCAAATCCCAAGCTGGAATTTAATTTTTGCCTTCTGTTGTTAGTAGTCAAGATTTTTTTAAAAGGAAAACACTACTCTATCAGGATGAATTCCGGGCTTTCTCAGGAAATTTTAGGGTTAGATCTAACAAATTGAATTTTTTCACAACCAGTGATGTTCCTAAAATGTGGGTGAGAGAATGTATCAACAAATACCGTAACTTCTTGTTTCTCATATTCACGGAGACCATTTAACATGAAAAAGATCAGGAGAAATGTAGTGGGTGCATGGAGATGGAAATCTATGTCCAATGTTCATGCCTAGGAACAGAGCATGGAGGAGTTAACTGAGTACCCAGAGCGAAATCACAGCTCTGAGCCTCTGCCAGGCAAGAAAAATGAGCAGAGTAAACACTCTGATTTTCTCAATCACTTAAATTGTCCTATCTCCAGAACCACTTAAAAACAAAGGTTGCACTGAAGGCAGAGCCACCGACACTTCTGAAGTCTCTACATGAAAGCTTTAACCTACAGAGCCTTGGCCAGGGTGCCGGAGCAACAGAGCAAAATCTGTGCTCACAAACAGATCTTCCCGTGGAAGAAAAGCACTTGATCAATAACGCAGACTTGGAGGCTTCGTTTCAGTTCTTTCTTCCAAATTGTAGTCAATGTTTGTATAAAGATAAATGGATTGAAAGCATACGGCCAAAAAAAGCTCAAGTTAAAGTCAACATCTAACTGCTGAAGCTTAAAACACCAGTTCTGCAAAGGTTGCAGGAAAAAAAATGTTGATTTTAACCTCTTACATTCCCTACTCCCAGTAAAGTATAGTCACTAAAATGTTTTGTCATCTCTGTTATTAAAATGTGTTTCTAGAATGATACGAGACCTTGGGTTTGGTTTATTGATGCTCTAGCAAAAGCAGGCCCTGCATAGTGGAATGAATAATCTGCTGAAATGGTCCTGAGGAAGCTTCTGGATTGCACCTGTTTATATTTGGACCTGAGATATTTGGGAATAGATGACTCTTACCTCTTCTCACATCTACCACACAGAGCCACTGTCAGTAATGCTAGGTTTCTTATACAAAGTGACATTATTTCGGAAACGACAAAATGCTTTTTCAAGCAGAGCAGTCAGTCTAGAATCTACCACTCTCCAAAGTAAATTTTTGAGACTAATGCTCCTTAGAAGGAAACTCTTTAAGGTTTTCATGTGAAGAACAAATCCAAAAGAGTAATTCCCCACAAAAGCAGCCCATGTCCTGGGCGTTAGTGAACAGTGTCCTGCTTTGGACAGTGGTGGTCATTGCCAAAGACACTACATGATGTGGGAGAGCCAGAAAAACACATGGGAGGGGACAGAATGCCACAAAATATATGAAGTTCCACTGTGTAATATGTGTGGACTTGTATGGAAAAGAAAAGAATCTTCTTTCAACTGGTCCTACATAAAAAGCCACAGATTTTAACTGGCTTTAATTCACCAAGCCTTATTTCACAGCCCCCTGCCCACTGCCTGCCCGTGGTGACCTGGGTGGGAGTTTCACACAGCCCTCGTTGCCACTGTTCAACGTGGACATTTTACACGGGAGGAGAAGTTACGGACAGAAGGAGCTCACCTCTGTCTCAACACAGACAGTCTACAGTCAGAGATGTCCTTGGTCTTCTGAAGGGCTTCTGCAACCTCGGCACCCCTGGGGGACCTCATTCCTGCTCAGAGTGACTGTCAACAGCACAGAAAGAGAACAAAAACTCACCAGGATATTTACAGCTTTTTTTAAATAAATAAACAAACCCAGACTGCTGTCTATGTCTTAGCAGTATTCTTCCAAAGGACTGATATGGGGGCATGGATGGATGGCCCATTCTAGAAATGATACTTTGACGCTTGAGAAATAAAACTGCATAAAATAACCAACAGCAATCTCTTCTGTGCTGCTGTGTCCTTTTGGCACACGAGCAGGTGTGAAGTTGTTCCCAAATCCACACCGAGCTGTTCCTTTCTCCAGCCAGTGCAGCAAGAGCCAGGTGCCTTGGCACGAACAGGAACCTTCCCCTGATGCAGCCCCACCATTTCCTTAGGGTTTGAGTTTGGTATGTAAGGAAGCAATGTCCCAGAGGAAAGTTCCTCAAGAGACTGCAGTGTGCCTCAGTCCCTGGATAAGCAGGTGATGTGACCGCTCATCCCTTCCCTCTGGAGATCAGATATTGCTGTGACACTGCTGTGAACCAAGACTGAATGAAAGGGGATCTGTATCCAAACTCTGTGTCCTCTTTCAGTCATGGTTCTTGAAAAACAGCTGATTCTTTCCTGACTAGAAAAGCAGAGAACTGCCTTGTGCTTACCTTTCTTCCTATCTTCATTATATCTCAGCTATTGAATAGAGTGTTTGGACAGAGTATTCTTCAAAGGTCCAGTGGATGCTCATTCCAGCAACAAATCAAAGCAGTTGGACAGGTCAATTTTTTGCCAATCAGCCAAAGCCAGTAACTCCTAATTTTAGCAGATTGATTTTGCACATGAAAAGACAGTTTCTGTTTCTAACAACACATGTTAACAGCTCGAGAAACAACAACAGGCAAGTCCCATATGAAAGCAAAGGCTATGCTGAGTTTATCTGTGCATGCAGTCAGATCTGGTAATACCCTGATAATAGGTTTGCTTGTGAATGTTTTCAAGAACTCCTTGCTTTTGAGCTAAATAGATGCCAGAGAAATAAAGATATCTGAACGTCAGAGCTTGGGAAATGGTAGTCCTGGGTTATTACCTGGTATTGCCATAGATGTGAGCAATGGGATGCAAAGGAACATGGAGTGTTTTATTACAAGAGAGCAAGGTATGGTGACCCACATAGATAAGAAACACTAGAATGTATAAGCCCCAAGAGATTCCATAAGTAGATGTATCATTTTCATCTGGAAAGCATCCCAGCTTGTATCTGGACCTCAGAGAAACTGAGACTCCTTTTGGCTTTTCACTCTGGCTCTTTAAATGAGAAAAATATGTCAAAGAGAAAAAGAAAAAAGCAACCAACGAGGAGGGGAAAAAAGGGAAACTGTAGCTCAGTATCTCTAAAGTGAAGTGTAAAATTGCAGTAGAAACTTTCAAATCCATTTTCCAAATGTGCAGGGTGTCCTGTCTACTCAGGGAAATACAGAGGAGCTCCCCTTGCAGTCATTCTATGGATTGTGACAAGAGCCAAGAAACAGGTCAATATTCTGAGAACTTTAAAAATAATTTCCTTTCCAGCAAGTCTAAAAAGTGGAAATACTTTGGAAAGATGACACTGTTGCTTTAATTGTGTATGTCATTTTTGCAACAGGCCTGGAATTGGAGTCAAATCGATTTAAAGGCCACATAAAAACAGATTCATATGCTATAGTAGAGTTAGACTCCTTAATATACTGCAGTGTATCTCAGCAATACCTGGGAGCTTGTTTTAGTCTCTGCATGATAATTGTTCACAGGAAGAAGAGAATGAAGTTGATACTTAAAATCAGCTTTTAAAATATTTTAGAAGTGTATTAGAGCTCTAGAAATAAATATTTAGCATAATAAATAGATAATGTCCAGCTCTCTTGTCTATCACAGGAATCGATCTCCCCTCTGTCCAGCACCCACTTGCACTGACTTAAAATGCTCTGTCTGATAATACTGAGAAGAAACTACTGAAGGAGTTTAGTCATGGCTGGATGGAAATTTCACTCCCCCATCCTAAAATTTAATTCTCTAAATATACAGATGGGCACCAAGCAGAGGAACTATCAAGGGAAACTAACCAGCTCAGAATGGGGATGCTGGCATAGTCATAGTTTTCCTGTCCTCCAGGTCCCAGAAAGCATTTCTGCTTCCACACGCAACTTTCCCAGGTGCCAGAAACCAGGGCATGGACAAACCCCAGGCATCATCTGCCCCAGCCATGGACCCGCTGGAGGCCAGAGCACCGAGACCCGCTGCGGCCACCGAGCAGCACTGCACTCCCTGCTAATGACCCCTGGGCACGGCGGCTTTCCAGCAGGCTCTGTGTTTCATGGGTGCAGCGTGCCTCTCATCAGAGCCTGAGTTGTGTACATAACTCGTGCTGACCTCTTCCTTCTCCACCGAGGCACTCGTCCGAGCCAGAGAACTGTCGGGCGTCACCAGGCTGCTTATTTGACGCACTATTTTTAAATAACTCACAAATATTTAAGCAACATTTCTATCAGCATTACATGTTTAGAAGACATTCAGGAATGTCAAGAGTACCCGAGCTGGCTGGCCCACATTGAGCACAGCCCTGCAGCAGTGACAAGTTATGTATGGAGTGGCCTGCAGCTCACACCAACTCGTGCACAGCCCCTGGCAAGAGATACAGAGATTGCAGCACCCCGGCGAGAGGGCTCTCGTGAGACAGGCTGGGTGTGCACAGTGTGACTGTCTGAGACACCCAGCCTTAGTTAGGGTTTAGTTGTGACTTGATTTTAGAGGATAACAAAGAACCCAAAGTCACTGCTGAAGACATCAATATCCAATTTTTGGTCATTTCATCTCTGTGATGTCTCTCAGTCTCTCTCAGATCCTCTCCTGGAGGAGCTGACAGCACGCATTCTGGCTAAAAAACCTTTGCTCATTCTGAGAAAGGTTGTGAGCCCAAGTCTCAATACTAACTGAGCCAGTGCTCCTGTCAGCGTGAAGACAAAAGCCAGTTGGATTTTAGTTCTAATTTAATGCACATTTAGGATACATGGCTGTATCTTCCATAACATCTCCAGTATCAGGTGATGGGTATAAAGGCATCTACTATTCAGGCAATAGTGCAAATCAATTTAGTAGTCAATTTCTGCTTTGAAAAAGGAGCAAGGCCAGTAAAGCTTGGTTTTAAGACCTCAAATCGTTTGTGTCGGTTATTTTACTACTTGGCTCTAACAGACTTCCAAAACTCAACAGAAGAGTATTTCACACATTCCGAATTTGAAGAAGATTGCTGCTAAGGTGTTCAAAATAGAAATACTGACACTGAAGTACCCAAACCAATAACACCTGTCCATGAAAGCACTTCACATCAAAAGAAGTTGATGTGCTTTAGCTCACTTCAGACTTCAGCAGCACTCAGGCCTTGCCTGAGACTGGAGCAATGCTTGGTGCCAGCCTACCTGTGATGGGAGGCTACATCCATCCTTGTATGTTTCTAGGCACAGCACAACCCCTTAACTGAGCCAAACAATTTCTCCTCTGGATGACTTGGCTCTGTAGGCTATTAGAGGGCATGGAGTTGATAGGTCAGGACAGCATTGTCACAACAGCGTTGTCTTGAAAGAGGGCTGGCAAGGAGTGTGAAGCAGACTGCAAATATTCGCCTTCTCTAAACAATGGTGGCTAAAGGTGGTTGCGTCAGACTGGTAAGAAGCACACATGCATTTCCATTGCTTGCCAAGTATCCACAACATTACTTGGTAGGAATGTCATAGACTGGAGCACAGTTAAGTTTGGAAGGAGTGAGGTACATATTAGCTACACAGGCAAGGTGAAAAATCAAGTATGTGTTACCTATGCAAAAGGCTTTAGAAGGACCAAAAAAAGAGCACGTTTTCCCATCAATATTAGGATGCCAGCAGACATAAACACCTGTAAGTTGTGCCCTGAAGAAAAACAATTTCTCACTTTCTGCAAAACATCTTGACCTAATATTTTGCATGCTACAAGGCTACCTCAGTAAGATCTAAATGTCTGTTGCAGAGAAGACACCATCCCTATATCTGTCACTGGCAGAGAAATGAAAGGACTCCAAACACCCTTTCCAACATACTGCCACTACATACAAAGTAGGCACCCAAATCCCAGCCAAGGCCAGAAGTTGGATGTGCCCTTTTCTGTAGATGCAAACCTTCCAAGAATGAATGGGTAGGTGTGTGCTGCAGTTCATATGTTGCTAAGTTTAGGGAGATTTGGCTTTGCCTACAAAGCACCGCCACATATTTCTGTGACAGGAGGCTTTGCCTTGTCTCCCCACATTTAAGAATAACTATTGTTGTCAGGTTCCAGCTGGACACAGGAACGCTGTGCAGTTTCTACTGTGGCATTCAGATAGTCCTTACCTCTGATAATAGCGTGATGGAGTGCCTGGGCTCACAGGACCTGATAGGTTAGTTTACATCAATATCACTTGCTCAACTTCACTATAATTTTTGCAGTTCTTCTAAAGGAGGCAGTAAAGAAAAACAAATATTCTTACACAGCCTCTTTGCTCTTCCCCAGAAATGTCCCATTTCATTTTTAAGAAGTAAAAACAGCAAAAGGGAAAGAGTAAAAAAGAAGGAAAGGACAATGCTCTGTTGCAACATCAAGCCAGCGTAAGCAGTGACAGCACCCACATGAGATATTTGACTATTAATGGCTCCAATAGAAATCTTTCTGGATGATATATGGAAACCCTGCAATCAGAAATAGTCCAAGTTTTGCTCAGGCCCATTACAAAGTCATGGTTCTCTGATGAGAAGGGAGCTGCCCTGACATGTACCATCAAATTTAGAAATCCATTTAAGTCTTTTTGATGTTATTTGAATGATCACTTCTGAAACGCTATAAAACAGAATGCAGCTAAGCCGTATTTTTTTCTGTGAGGTTTGAAAAGTGTAAACATTTAAATCATCAACTAAGTGCATATCATTCATATTCACCATACCTTTTAAAAGCATACTTAATATACTACTGAGAAAAATTACTCTGCTGACAAAAATCAAGTGTCTAGATTAATTTAAAGGAGTGCATGTCACAATCCATCATTCCAGAACACAAGAACAAGGAACTGCTCAGTTAAACGAAATTGTGAGTTACTCTGGAACAAATTAAAGGAAATTAATCTCTACACTGTGTCTAGTCCAGACGTGTAATTTGGGGATGATGCTATTAAAAGCCAAATGGTCTAGCTGGGTTTCATAAAGACTGAATCATTTTACAACTAATACTTATTTGCGCTCTTGCACAACATGAGAAGCAGCAGGATTTGTGGTTTGTAAGACGAGCTGGCAGTTTCAGGCCAGCACCCTTCAAGGACTTTTTGAAGAAGAACAGGTGTGGGAAACCAGCCTGGGAATGGTGGGGCAGAGGCAAAGCCTTCTGAGACAAGGGGTCAGCAAAGAGAGAGGATGCTCACTGCTCCCAGCATGGTGGGTTTGAACAGAAGGGCCTTCCCCAGGACGCTTTGGTGGCCACCAGGGCTGGATTTGGTCCATGTGGGTCAGCTCAAGGGCTCCGTTTCACACCCTGCCCAGCCCCAGCCGCTTCAGTGAGGCCCTTCTGGGCTGGAGGGGGTTTGCCCTTGGAGAAAAGAATTTTATTTGATAGCCCCAGAGCCCGCATGCAGACACGGTCCAGGTCAGCAGAACAGATGATCACCTGAGGAGACTCTAAAAACAATAGAGTGAATGAAGAAACTCAATAGAAGAGTGTAATAAGGAATATACATAAATGTTTGTGGTACCAATCAGTTCTAACTTTGCATGTGTTACCCAAAGCCCATTTCTGTAAGTATACTCTTTTCCTTTTCTTCTTTTTCCCCTCCTAATCATTAAATAATAACATACCGCCTCCTTAATTTTAACTTTAAATTTTCAGCTTCTTTTCTCCCTGACTTTGTATAGATATATTTAATCTAAACTTTTCATAGCGGAAGACAGAGTATTTTGAGAAACAATGTTCCAATGGGATGCAAACCCCTTTATCACCAGTTAACCTTAAAAAGTAAATCAGGATATTATCCTCATATACCTGATGGCATTCCAGGGAAAACATGAGCGTATTTAATTTACATTAATTTCCCTAACTAGGTCATTTAGGCAGCCGTGGCTGTGACCAGTGAAGAAGCCTGCTGAGCACTGAGAACCTTAAAAGTTTAGTGACCTAGAAGGTTTTTGGCAGAGCAAGACTTCAGTCAGTTGAAGCATGACAGAGACCTCAGGGCACAGAGCTCCCTTTTTCCAGGTGGGGCAGTCACTGGAGGGAGAGTGGATCTGTGCTTTAGGCTGGAGCTGAAAGGAAACCCGCAGAGAGCCAGCAGTGCTGCTCAGGCTTCCCTCCCTGTGTGAGGGTTCTCCTCAGCAATGCATGCCTGCAGGCTGCAGTGCTGGGACAGGCTGTGGCTCTGAGCTGAGGAGTCAGCTGTGACTCAGACATCTACAGCCTCACAGCCACGAAGGAACAGCCACAAGCTGTAACCCGAAGCTGGTTCTGGTGCTGCCACCAGCAAACAGGACAAGGGGATTTCATTTCTGGTAGCAACAGCTTATTCCTCTTGTGTCCAACCTGATGTGGTTATCCCTAGCTTGTAAATCCACACATTAATCAACCTGGGAGTTAATCTTTCCATAAATGCTGATTTCCAACGTGCTGTACCTCTCCATAGCAAAAGAGGCTTCTTGCTTCCCCAGGTTCTACCTGCACACTCCAGAAAGGACCAGAATGCAAGGGAAGGTGTTCCTCTGAAGAGCTTTGCTGAATGGGAGAAGGCAAAGGAAGAGAGGAGATATGTACAAGGTCATAGAGCAGATGAATAAATGGGCAAAGCCAAACACAAAAACCTTTACAGGACCTCACCCTTCAGGCTAGCCACACACTGACTCTTCTGAAAACAGGAAAAATGAGCATGGGAGATAATTTCCATCATCTCAGTGTGATTAATCCTACTCTGCTGTAACCGTAGAAGTACCAACCATTTGTTTTTATATGTTTGGCAAAACACCTGTTCCATTTATTGCCTCGGCCAAACCAGCCCAATTTTTCAGGCTGATTGGGTGTTTGGCAGTAATGCACCTCAATGGCTCTGCTGCTGCAGGACGGCCGGGCACTGGCACACGGAGATTTATAGCACTGAGCCCCAGGTAAGGCTGCTCCATTTTCCTGCAGACTGATTAGTACTGTCTATCCCAGCGATTTAAGTGTTTTTTCAAAGAACACGTTGGAAGAGCTGAAATGGATACAAACTGTCAGCTCCTGGCAGTTTAAGTGCAAACAGTTGCCCTGAAAGCTCTGTGCAGCACCACAAAGAGATGAGCCTCTATGAAAGCTAGTCAATCAAAGAAGATAAATCTTTGTGTCAGTTCCAATTACTGAGATACTCCAGTGAACTCAGGGAATCATAGACATTAGACTGGCTTTAAATGCCCACGTGGCTGAGACTATACCATTGCTCCTGGGAGGCAATTTCACTGTCTGACAGATCAAGAGGCTTTTCTCAGCTAGTTAATTCCAATTAAGTTTTTCCTCTCAATTTCATCCTACTATCCATTATCCTCAGTAAGCTACCCTTCACAATTCCTCTCCCGCCGTGCTGCTTGTGCCAAGGCTTCTGGAAATAGTGACATTATTACCAGCACCTGGTGATTACACCAATGAGGCCTCCCAGTGCCTCCCAGGCCTCAGAGAAAAGATGGGTTTCTGTCTTAAAGAGCTTTTCCAGCTTCTACAGCCTTCATACAAAGCTTTAAACTTTAATTTAAGTATGTCAGTAACATCCCCTCCTTGTTCTCTGCCTCTTGCTCTCTGATAAACATTGTTTCTCCTGGCTCCTCTGACTTCACTCAGCAATCAAAGTTTAAAGGAGATGTGTTTAGATGTGTAACACTAGAAAAGAGCTGCTGCTGCAGAATTACTGGTACTTCTATAGAAGTCCACAAGTACGAGTGTCCTGGAAGATATTGTGAGAATAGATAAAAAACCACAAAAGATTACACTGTTGTGTCATGAACTTTACATAAAGCAAATTTACATGGGATTCCAGTAAATAATTCCTTTCCTTCCTCCTCCAAAAAGTAATGGGAATGGCTGTACCCTTCAAAGTGGATGAGATTCATTATTATCTTGTCTGTGATATCAAAAGTGGTTGGTCACACAGCACAGCTCCCCTTCCCTTAAACCACATTGCTGTCCCTCTCACACTGTCAGGACGACAAATGGAATTAAACAATCTGTAAACATATTCTTCCATCTCAGGAAGGTCAAGGGGTTTGCAAGTTTATTTCAAGAAACAAGGGGAATTTAGCCCTTTATTCAACACAGCAGTGAGCATCAAAGGATGGTGAGCTCCTCTGAGGATGCAGGTGCCCTGACCAAAGGGATGTGCCAGGGATAAAGTGTGGGCATGTCCAGGTCGGGGTTGGAGCTCCAGCCCAGATTTACACCAGCGTAAATGGAAGCAATCCCCAGTACAGTATTTACATTATTCAGGCCAAGAAAAAAATGTAGTGGCAGCTGTGAACAGCCCTGATAGGAGGACCTTCATTCAGGGGTTTAGTTTGTTGTTGCAGCTGACTCTCTGCATCTCCTTTATCTTTCCCCCTCCCACTCCTCCTTTCAGAGATATTTGACCTTAAATGCAAAAGGATAACGTGAATCAAGAGGAGTGTTTATTATGTGTGAGTTATTTTCTTTCAAGTGAGCAAAATCCTTTTGTAAAAGTTGGCAGAAGTCTCTGTTACAGCTAAATTTTGGACCCATGAGTGATCTGGAATTTAAGATTATTTATGTCTCAGTACAAAAAAAGCAGTGGAAAGGAAGCAAATTCAAAGAAAATAATCAGTGCACTGCTGAGGTCTGTAGCTTTACTTGTTTAAAGCATTTGAAGCCTTCATCTTCACTGATGTTGGGTGACTGTTTCAGTGGTTTGAAGACTGTGTGTAGAAGCTGGATAATTTGTAGAAATTGCACACTACAGTATTTCATTGCTGCATCACAAGGCAAGGAGCATGAAGCACTTTACAGATTCAAAGAACTGACCTGCACAGCCGAGCTCCTGCGTACAGCTGTGCTGACATTACCTGCAACTCATATTGCAGTTTAATGTCTGTGCACTGCAGGTACAAGGAGGAGCAGCAAGTGAGGAGCAAACCCTGCTGCTGCTCTTATTCCAACCTCCTGTCCCCAGTCCTTGGCTTTCCCTGGGCTGGGGTGACAGGCAGCCAGACTCTGCAGTCCTCACTCGCTCTGGTACATGGTTCCTCAGCAAATCACCTGTGGCTCCAGGGAGCTGTTTGCACTGTAAAAAGGAACTGCTGGGTGTGAACTAGAGCTAAAGTTCAGCTCTGGTCTGCCAGTGCTGTCCAGGTTGGGGTCATTGCAGGGAAGATCATTCCTGAAGGGTGGGGCTGTAAAGAATGTTTTTAGTAACGGTTTATTTTTGTGTTCTTATTCCCAGAATGGTAAATCCATACTGTCTGTTTTTCCAAACCTCTTTTACTCTTAATTGACGTACACAGAAAACTGAGGTAAAAGTTCTTAAAATATTCAGAAAGCAGATTTGCTTCTTGACCATGCTATTTCATAACCATCTTCCAGCAGAGGTAAAAGGGAAATCACAGTTCTTCCTTAAACAAGCATGCACAAGAGAAAACTCCCACAGCCTTCTACCATCAGAGTCAGGGGCCAACCCCAGTGACAGGATAAGCTCTGCCCACACTTTTCCTTTGCCCACTCATTTTTCTGGCAGAACTCTCTGCAAACCTCACCATTCCTTGATCCCAGAGCCCACTCATCCCACGCACAGAACAAGGAAGAAAGCAGCAACCCAGAGCCCCTCCAGATTGTGCCCCAGTAGCCAGGGGTGGCTGTTACTACTCAGCTGGAGGTTGAGAAGACCTGTCTCAGTTTTGAAGAACACATTTCAATGCACAGCAGCTTTCACTTTGAAGTGTCCTCTCCCTCCATCACGAGCAGACATTAAATATGTGTATAGTTAATTCTCTGCCAGCTCTGCAGCCATCAGGTTGGATCAGCAAGGGGAGCTCACCTGAGTAATTCAGGTGTCTGTGGAATGTCAGAGCCTGCAGGTACAGCTAGGGTGACATTCTCAGAAGTATCCACATTTCTTATGCTCTTCAAGCTCCGTTGAAAATCGTTTGAGATGAATTTGAATGGAACACAGGCACCCAGATCTCTTTTGTGTTTTAGGTTATGTTCTATCCTTAAATTTTGCAATAAATAACAAGCAGGCTTGGAAAGCTGAGAGCAGAGTAGGAGTTTGGATACCATGATCATGGGCATATAAGATCAAAATTCCTTTGAATATTCAAAGTATATTTAATGTGGTGCTCAAGGTTACACAGCAAATCAATGGGCAAAACGGAACCAAAGCCCTGAGGGCATATTACTGTCTGCAATCAGAGGCAGGAGTAATTGAGTAGTTGCACAGACTTAGAAGAAGAATTACATCAACTTAACATATGGCTAGCAAGGGGCTTGGGGAGCTTCAGTGATCTGCTGAAGGGACGAGAATCAAGAGCAGGGCTGACATTAGATTTGAGCAGTTAATATCTCACAGTAACCTGGCACAGGGAAGTCTGCTGCTATTTATACTCCATAAAAATTTTGATTTTAGTGCCTTAGATTTCAGAATATCCACTGCTGGAAACATGAGGAGTCCTCCACTTGAAGCACACAGCTTGCTGACTACTGGCACTGTGTTGGGAGACCTTGAGATGAAAGACACTCAGTAATTTGGCTCTGACACCTGACATGACACTGCTGGATAAGTGTGTCCCTGTGCCTGGCAGTGAGAACATGCCCCTTGGCTGCTGAGCTTCCCCAAGAGCTGCTGGCCCAGCAGCATCCTTGCCAGCCCTACCTGGCAAACCTCTTGCATCTCATTTCAACTGTCAAAGTTATATTTATGCTAGTGCAGTGTTTCCTGTTTCCTAATTTGGATGATTCTCTCAGTCATTTTTCTACTAAAATGCTCAAGCATTTTTTTAAAACATCTAAACAGGAAGGGACTTGACCTCTCCTCCCTGAACATCGTGTGCTCCCTTCTCCTGGCAGCAGCAGATCACTCCTGTGCCAGCTGCCGCAGCCACTCCAGGACAAGCCAAGGGTGGATCCCATACCTTGGGATGCACGTGGGCTCTGCTTCTGTGCACTGATGGGTTGCCTTGAAAGGCTCAGCAGTCTTGGGATCCCAGGAAAAGCCTTTCCTATTCACACCCTGCTGGCTCCCTCATTCCAGCCCGCTGCCCTGCCTGCCTGTGCAGGCGAATCTCACGTTCTGGTTGCCTGGTCTCAGCAAGGGAAAAATGCCCATTGATTCAGATGATTTGATGTTGAGCCAGATACTTATTTCAGGCAGATACTGGGCAGCTCCTCTCCTGTGCACTTTCCTTGGGAACAGAATGGCCTGAGGGGTTTTCCCACTTGGAAACCCGAGGAGTGTGTGACATCCATCATCACTGCCCCTCACCTGGGAAAGTGCAGCCCCTGGGGCAGAGCCATTGCCATCCCTGCCTTGCAACTGCTCCCAGCAAAGGCAGGGGGAGGAATTTCTCTTTCCCTGAGCTGGACAAGCTCTATGCCCCAGGAGCCGGGTCTGTGCTTGCTGTTAGGCCCTGCATGTGTCTGTGCCCACAGATTGCTCCTGCAGAGCTCTGGGGCAGCTGCCTCCCAGCACGCCCTTATCTGCACTCTCCTACTGAAGCCCACAGTGTCAAGAAATCATATTCAATACATACAGTGGGACATACTTAACATCCTAGTGTGGGACCTTTCAGCAGTTTGGTCATGCTGCAGAATTAATCTGAAATCAGTGATAACAGCAGAAAATTAGATTTATGTTAATATTTTTAATGTTGGGGTTTTTTCTCGAAGAGTTGCTGTTCCAAGTCCCGGCACCTCCCCACAGTAGTGAATCTGTGATGCCACCCTCCTGTGCCACAGGAAGAAGAACTCTGGGTGTCTTTGGGGCTTGGGCGGGGGGCCTCACCTGGCACTGGTGGCTTGGAGCAGGAGTCAGTTTGTGGCAATGTTTTTATGGGATGCTGTGGGGCTACACCACTTCCCCAGAGCTGGAAGTGGGCTCCAGCCCTCAGCACAGCAAATCCTTCTTCTCCAGGGGAGCACCTGGCTCTGCTCAAGCACTTTCTGCTGTAATGGCTGCTGCAGCAGGGTGGGAATGACAGTGTGCCCAGCTCTCATTCTCTGAGGAAAAAGCAGCACATGGAGTGTTTTGGGAGACTCCTGATTTTAAGGCACTGTGACTAACTGTGACTAAGTAAGATTTGTGGCTATTCTGGACTGGTACCAAGAAAGTGGAGGAAAGGCAATCCCAGAAAAAGGAAAGCAATAATGTGTTATTGGTCAGGAAGATTCATGTGGTGAGAATTAATAGCAGCGAGTGGCTTGCAGGGATAGCCCATCCATCCTGTCTGTGGCCATCCATCACTGCTCAGTGCCTGGGCAGCACGGTGTCTGACAGCCAGGTCACCAGCTGCTGCTTGCATTTCTCCAGGTTCGGGGTACAGGCAGTGCCTCCCCTCTGCACACACAGAGCACAGCCCTGCTCCCCCTCACTCACTGCACCTCTGTGCCCACCCAGCATCCCTGAAGACAAGGAGCAGCAAGGGAGCTGCTCTCCAGGCTGGACCAGCGTCCAGAGCACAATATCGCTGCTCAGGTTGGGCAGATCCTGGTCTCAAGATCAGATACAACACAAGGAAAGAACTCTGTTCTACTTCCCTGGCTGTGTCCTTTGTTTAGTCTTAGATTGGCAAAGCCATACTTGATTTTGGTGGCAAATGAAAGCCACAGAGTGATGCCATTATTAATTAAACAGCTACACTTTACCCAAGAACTGCCTGGGTACAGTGGGTGGGGTGGTCTCGTCAGTCTGGGTCTGTACATAAACCACTTCCAACAGGAGGCTTCAAATGCTGTCATTGCTTTAGTTACTCAGCAAATGCTTCACACTCTTATATACTTCTAGTCTTTTAATAACACACCAAGTTTTTTACAGAGCTGTAACAAGTTCTGAAGATGACTTACCTATCCCATCACCAGTCTAACCAAAACTCACCATGTAAGTATTCTACCCCTGCTCAGTACGATGCTCAATGGAAAAACACACAAAATTAATGCTCCCCGTGCTACCGAGCTGATTAAAGATTCAGCTCGGATGGGAGAGGAAGTGCAGGGCCCGGCATGGTTTCCTGTGTGCCTATAAATATCCATTTGGGATGGTTGAGGCAGAGGTCAGCCCCAGGCAGCTGCACGAATGCTGGCCTCCTTTGCCTTGTGCTGGTGGAGTGGCAAACCTTGTCCCCTGCAGAGCAAGAGCTTTGGGACACAGACAGTGAGCTCTTGCTGCACCACCTGATGTTAGTGAGAGCTTGACATTTGCTGCAGTGGGAGCAGGGACACTGGATCCCTGCTAGGGCAGGGATCCCACCAGGGCCACCCCCGCGGGCTGGCACCACGTGCACCTCTCCAGCCACCTGTTGGTTTCTCAGACTTTGCTGAGTGGCACGTGAAAGGTAGAAATGTTTCCAAAATGCCCTAGAAAACAAGAACAGGCAGCAAGATGCTTTCTGTGTGCTTTGGTTCAACCAAGGGACTTTAGGAGCAGTTTTGCCGTGCTCAGGGTGGGTCGACTGGGGGTCCCCAGCACAAGTGGCATTCCTGCTCCCCCCAAACCCAAGCATACTGTGACATCTAGTGGCAAGTTACCCCAGAGCCCAGAGAGAGCTGTGTCCTTTCCCACAGCTCCCGAACAGCCAGCCCAGACAGGTTTGCTTTGTTACACGCTCTTGAGGTGCCTCTGTACACCTGAACTTGTCCTTACATGTAACAGTGGGTGTTGCAGGTGTGTGAGAGTAGGTAGGAGGGTGTCTATGACAGCTCGGTGCTCAGGCAGAGGTGTGCAGGTGCCAGGGAGCACATTTGGTGCACACCTTGGGCCATATGTGACATGGCATTCAAACTGTCCCCCCAGCAGTGAGTGCTGGTGTTTGACCAGCTCATTTGGGCTTGCCAACCTTTCCCAGAAGCCAGGGGCACACAGATGAGAGGTGAAGCAGCAGAGAGAGCACCCTGTGCCCTTCCTGCACATTCACCTCCACCTTCTCCCAAAACTTTGCCAAGGTTTATTTAATATTTCATCTTTTTTTACAGACTCCATTCAATTTCATGCACCACCATGAGTGATATATTCCATATTAGCTAAATAATGATGCAGAAATAAAATCAATAGGCTTTTTCCAAGAAGTAGAAAGGCCCCATCAAGCACATCTGGGCAGCATGAGTCAGGGATGTCATCTGATTACTGGGCTGCTTTGTGAAAGAAGGGACAGATACCAAATATGGGGAGTAAAACTGAGAAAAAAAGGTCACATTTCAAGAAGGTCCTCATTCCTGCGTGAGAGTTCAGAATTGGGCAGGAAAGTCTGAGCTGCTGGGCAGCACATGAGAACCAGCCTCTTCACACAAGCACCCTCTGTGCACCTACCACAGACCTGCCCCCCACAAATTCTCTGCTCCTGGAGGAGGACGGAAACAACAGCAAAATCTGCAGTGTCAGAGCTCTGGGAGGCTGAAACCAATCCTTCTTCAAGTGCTTCAGGTCTCTGAAGCAGGCTGAGACCCACGAGTGGTGTCCAGGCTCCGGTGCCAGAAGATGTCAGGCACCACAGTAAAACCGCCCAAGCAGTCAGCAGGGCCTCTCCTTTGTATCTGCCTTTCATAAAGCTTTGTTCAGTGCACAAAATGGATTCTATATGATTTATTCACAAGAGAAGCCAAGTTCCCTTCCCACACAAGCATTCCTTCGAACAGCTCCAGGTCCTGCCTTTTCCCAGGAGCACTGAGGGAAGAAGGAAGAGGTGGAGGAGGGATGGGAACAGCAGGCAAGAGTGTGTGCTCAGCCTCCTGTTGCACAAGGCTTGCTGGATCAGTTTTTGGCAGGTATCAGGTTTTTTGGAGGGCCAGGTTTTTGGCAGGTGTCAGATAATATTAACCTTGGAAGTGTGAACCCTGGAAATGGTGAACTTCAGAAGCTAGAACAGCAAATTTATACCAAAAAGTACAGCAATTCGCACAAAAACACTCCCAGAAACACCTCCTCATTTCTTAACAGCTCTCTGACCACAGGGCGAGTGCTGGGGACAGGGGGACCCTTGCTCCCAGCCAGAAGTGCTGACCCCAGCAGCCCCAGCTGACCCTCTGCAGCCCCCCAGCAGCTTCCTCACCAATGCACAGCCCCCGTGGGTTCTGCTGGGACCTGGATGGCCCTGCTGCCCACCTCAAGCTGGGCTTCATGCCTGGCATTCCTACTGGATCTGCCAGCACCTGTCACCAGGGAATGAGCCCACAGAGAGCAGGTGGATGGTGGCTTCTCCCTGCCCAGCACCCCCGTGGCACAGCAGTCATGGGTAAAGGAGGGTTCTTCCCCATGGCTCTGCCCCTCCTGCCCTCCAGTCAGCACTTCTCTGGTCACTTCCCACAGAGGTGATTGCATCAGCACCCCGGGGCATCGTGCTCCTATGGTGAATACCTGTCAACACAACCCATCCCTGTCTCATGACTCTTAGCTTATGCCAACAATTTATTCATTTCCAAAACACAAGCAATTTTCTACCTTAAAAAGTACAACTTTACTACTGCCTGGGAGAACTGTATGAACAAACAGATGGATGTTCAGTCCTGGCCTAAAATGCAGCAAACTAATTGTGTTTCTCCCCAGTTCTTGTGCTCGGCGCATTGCCAGGGTGACGCAGAGCAATGAGAAATAAATTGACTCGAAACTTGGCCAGAGAGCATCAGCAAACAGGGGGTTGAAAACTCAGCTTGATTTATTTTATGGAGAGGAGAAGGACAAGAAATGCAGTACTATTCCCAGTTGTGCTCCTGGCAAACAGTCCTCCAAGATCCATGTGAGAGCAGAGCTGCTGCTGAGGCTGGGCAGCCACGGCCCCAGGGTCTGTCTGACAGAGGAGCGTTGCTGGGAAGGGACATGACACTAATTCCCTTTCTGAAAATATTCACTGCAGCCCTTGCCTCTCCTGCCCAGAGAATACAAAGTGTTTTACATGAAGCAATAAAATAAAGGCCATCTTCTGACATTCCAGATGTTTAATACCCTCCTACAGAGCTGTCGGAGTTGCTGTAGGATTTTTTTGGCATTACAAAGCAAGTCTTTGGCAAAGAGAGGGACTGGTCCTGTTGATGGCCAGAGAAAGGACAGGACTGCCCCAGCACGGGCCACCAGCTCCTGCTGTCTGGAGGAGCTCCAGTCACCTGGGCAAAGCAGGAATGGGGCAAGAGAGAAGCCGAGGTGTTGAGCCAGCTGAGACAGAAACCACGCTGGGGATAACAGGTAGGACATGGGAGCACAGCTGAGCACAGAGGCCTGGAGCAGCAGCACTGTCCCTCTCCAGCCCCTGCTTGTGCTGAGTGACAGCTACACACTGCTGCAGACTCAGGCACCAGCCCCAAAAGTCCCCTTCTCTTTCCTCCCAGAAAACAGACCACTTTTGCTATTGCTTTTCAGAAAAAATGCATTATTGCTCAGGGTGATCTTCTCTGATGCTGAAGACCTGACATGCTGTCCCCACAGAGAGTGTCCCCACTGCTGCTATTTTCTCAGCTCTGCCACCCCACTCAGTCCCTATGGCAAAGCCATTCCCTGCCCTGGCTGTGCTCACACCGCAGGGATGAGACTCCCGTGGGAGCACTGAGGGTTCTGGTGATTCCTGGGGAGCAGCAGGGCTGGAGGCAATCGGGTGGCAGCAGGATGGGTGGCTGCTCTCCTCGAGGGGACAAACCTTTGCCAGGCAGAGACCTTCTGCCACTTTCCTCTCTTCAGGGACAGCTGTGCTTTACCACTGAATGCTCACTGTGGGACTTGCAGATGTTGAAGTGTTAGATCTTAACATTTCTAGTAACTAATATTTTTTTCTTCTAAATTCCAAACAAAATGTGTCACGGAAAATCTTTCTGTTTTCTGTTAAGTGAGCCCAAAGAGGAGCAGCACATCCCAGGAGGGAGCACCCAGACCCACACCTTTATCGCTCCCTCCTGAGTCCATGCCTTGTTTTCTGGCTAATTTCATTATACAATAATTGCTGGTTTAAAAGCCTTAAAGAAATACAGTAATCAAGGAAAGAAAACAAACCTCCTCCTACCTTCCATGGGGAGAGGGAACTGCAGTAGGTCACTGTCCTGTGCAGAAGTTACTCCTGTGTCCCTGCGAGCGAGCAAGTCCTGCCTGGGGCAACTGAACTCCAAGCCCATCTGGTTGGCTTTAAGCAGGACGGCTGAGATCCCACCCAGGACGGGGTGGAGAATCCTCCCTGGGAAAGAGCAGCTCGGTCACAGCTCCTTGCAGCCGCTCTGCACATCCTGGAGGGGCTCTGAGAGGCCTCTTCCTCTCTCTCCCCCTCGGAATTCAGCAGCAGTCTCTCCGGCTGCCATCTCTCGTCAGCATCTGCAGCTGAGCCTGCCACAGAGATCGTGACTGGCGGTGCCAAAAGTGCGGGTGGCATGGGTCCCACCAAGGAATACTGGCAGGATAAATATAGGATACACACAGTTTGAATCTGGTGCAGGATGGAAAGGAGCGGAGCACACAGAGGTGCTCGAAGCACTGCGGTTACATCAGTGAGAAATCCTCGAGGAACTGGAGCAGGGCCCAGCAGAGTGAGCTCAGTGCAAAGCACACTGCTGAGTCTGCCATGCGGGCACCACCCTGACACTGCTCCAGTCTTGCCAGAGGCGATGGGAAATCCAGTGCTTTTGCACCACAAGTCTTTTAGACTGAAACTCTTTTGCACAGCAAAGGTTATTTTCTTTAAAACAATGTCTCTATGGAATTCATTCTGTCTGGAGAAGAGGCAGATGACCATGGTTTGAATTTCCTCACAGTGAACACTGCGTAGGGTGAGGTGGCCGGGCCCTGCCACACCAGGCAGGGGGTGCATGGAAGGCAGCACCCACCTTCATGACAGCTCACCTGAGGCCTGTGTGGCTTGGAGTTCCCTTGGGTTGTCAGCAGGTAGAGGATGCTAGTGGTGTGTTTGGGCTTTAAGGTGGTTATTGCCCATCACATGCATTTAGTCTGCTCTGGATGAATTCTCTCTTTTTCTGTGACTGAACTGCCCAGCACCAGGCAGCTCCCACAGCCCAGTCCTGGCTCCCCCTGCCACAGCTCACATAGGAGACACTTACATTTACATCACAGTGGAGAGATGGAGATGGAGAAAGCAGATAGGGTACAAGAGCAGAGACAGAGCTGTCATTGCTACGAGACCAGTGCTGAGCCCTGGTCTGTTTTCAGCACTCACAGCACACAGAGGATGCCTGACGGGGCACTGGTGCTCTTTGCTGCTTCACTCTGTGTCACACAGTCCCACACCAGCTAGCAAGGTTAATCACTAATGAAGAAAAATGTAAGAATATTCCAGGTCTGAATGCCTATGGCACATATGAATCAGACTGAAATTTTGCTACCACTGATGAGGTTTCTGATTGGCGTCTGTGTCATTGTAGGGGGACATTCAGACTCAGGTCCTGGCCACTCTGACCAGGGTGTGGTTAGGATAGTCACATCCCTTAACGAGGTAGACAGGTGTGCTGAGAACAGAAATTAGCTTTTGATGCCTTCTGAAATAAGATGTCTGAAGGAATAGACTTTTCTGACTTCCTTTCCCAGAGGATATGGAGACACAATCCTCACACAGGGCAGCCTCAGCAAAGGGGCCCAGCAGACGGTGTCACTCCAGCTGACGGGGGTGGCAGTGCCTGGAGAAGGCAGCACTCTGCAGAGCACTGGTCTCCACACCACCAAACCCAGCACATGCAGTTGTTGCACAGAAAAGACAAAAATTCCTCTTCAAAAGAGGAGCACAAAACCCTAGGTGGTTCCAAATCACGCACTTGCATACCATGAACACTAATCTGAGGAGAGCTGGCAGGGCTGGCTCAGCAGGGCCAGGGCAACAGGACAGCAGTGCTGTGGCTGATGTGCTGTCTCTGTTTCCAGCCAGCCCCACTCGTGCAGCCCTGGAGGGAACCCTCCCCTGGCTCTGTGCCTCCATGTGACGCCTGCTCCCTGGGGGCTGCCTGACCCCGGCTTCCTTCCCAGCCTCTCTGAACTCCCAGGCCCTCCGAGGAGCAGCACCACAGTATTTTTAGCCTGTTTACAAAGACAGAGCAGTACATTTGTGTGCAGCTTGCAGAGAGTGAGCACAAGCCATGCAGGCAGGGGGGCAGCTGGCAGCCATCTGGGCAGCAGCGTGGAGGGGGTTAGCCAGGCAAAGGATGGCTTCAGATATGGAAAGAGAGCCAGAAGGAGCACCAGGAAAATATCACGATTTTGCCTTTCTTTTAATAAGCATTTAATAATTTTTCCTTTAATAAAAATGTAATAGTTTTTAAAGCCCTTCTGGGGCTCTTTCAGTGCTGAGAGTTTCAGCACCCACCCAAGTGGCACCCCAGTGCAGAAGCACTACAGGCTCCTGCTGCTCCCCTCTGTCATTGTTGGACACCACGGGGCCACAAGGAATCACAGGGATCCAGCAGCTGGATCTATTATGCAGTCTCCAGTGGAAGTATTATCCTCTTTACCAATTTCTTTCCTGAACAGTGGAGTTTGAGCTGAGGACCGCAGTTGAGGAGCAATGGCACCAGTTCCAGTTGTTGTTGAAATAGCAGCCAACCTTTGCCAGCTCCTCCAGAAAGTCACCTGGAGCTGGTGCACACAAATCGCATCAGCATTTGGGTGTCCTGTCACCTCACAGAGCCCATGGCAAGCCAAGAAGCAGCGTATTACAGCTCCTGCGCCCGGTGTAAGGTGACAAATACCAGCCACAACTCTGTCCCTTGGACTTAGGAAAATATGTCCATGCTGCTTTCTCGCAGCCCAGCTCAAAGGCTCCTTGGCGGTGCCGAGCCTTCTTTGCACCACCTGGAGTAAGGAGCTGCAATTTCAGTTCTGGCTGTTGTTTTGCAGAAGGAAGAGACCATCAACCTGGCAGAGCTTGTGTTACTCAGCTCCTCAGTAATGGTCATGCCTGACACTCCTCCTGACCAGCACATCCTGTACCAACATGTGGTGAAGCCCCCACTGCTTCCAGTGGACTGTAGTGCTGCTCTGGTGTGATGGGCTCTACAGCTGCCAGCAGCCCAGCACAAAAGCCCAGAGGCATGACCAGCACACTCAAATTAAACCTAGGGTTTTCAAAGTGGTTTGAGGAACTTGGAGACACAAAAATCATAGATTTTACACAAAAGCAATTCCCAGTTCCCCACTGAAAGTCCCCAGTTAATCTGACAGCCTCTTTGCTCCATCCTAGTTGTGAAGTGAAAGAGAACCTCAGCCCAAAGGGTAACTTGGCTCTTGGTTTGACAGAGGAACAGGGATGTTTACAATAACAATCCAGCCCCTTGGTACCTCTGGAATGTCTGCTTATAACAGGTGAAGTGCATGTGGGTTCAGGGAAAAGAGAAATACCTTTATTCATTTTGAACACTCTCTCAGGGATGCGGAGAGGGACACCCAGCTGGCCAGAGTCAAAATGCTGCTACAAAACCCTCCTGTCTTTGTGAGATGAACACAAGCCCCAGGAGGAAAGAGCTATGCACAGCCCACCGAGCTGCTTGAAAGAAAAAGAAAGCCATTTTCAGTAACTGGAGCAGTTATGACTCTTGCCCTGGCAGGGATGCTGCCAGATCCCAACTGGGCACCATGCACCCAAGAGGAGGAACAGCTCAGGCTCTGTGCCCAGTGCTCACCACAGGGTCCCTGCCAGCCCCCAGCCCCACACCTGTCCCAGGCAGCCCCAGGGTCTGCTCTGCCCCCCTCTGCACATGCTAATGAACAGCTGGAGAGCTCAGGGGGAAAGGCTTGGGGGAAGGTGACTGGATATAGAGAAGGATTATTTCTGACACCCTAGAAAGGCTTCCTGAAAAACCACACAGGTTCACAAGTTTCTGTGGCCATCAAAAATGTTTTAAAAGTGACTCAGGTGCCTCGAGAAGAGGTTGTTGGTTGCTGTGTGGCTGACTGACACTGTCATGTTTTAAAGTATCTACAAAACTTCAGCTCAGAATACCCACTTGGTCCCACCAGCGAAAAAGTAGCCTGGGCAATGGCAGCTCTGTGGTGCGACAGAAAATGCAGCAGCAGCATTAAAGGAGCGCCAAAAAAGCAAAGGTATTTTCCTTCCTTGATCAAGGCCGATGCTTGAATCACACCAGTGTGGGATTACAGCTGCCCTTGGACTGACCTGCAAGGCGTTTTTCCCTGGCCGTTCTCCAGAAGCCGTCCCAGGCCCAGCTGGCGGAGCCCCCGGGGTGGGCGCTGAGGCATCTCCTGAGGTGGGGCCTCCCCCGCGCCGCCATCCTCACCCTCAGCACGGCCCAAGCCGCGCACAGCAGCCACGGGTCAGGACCAAAGCAGAGCCATTCCCTCAGCTCCTGCCTCTTAAGCTGGACTGGAAAAGCTCGTGCCCAGGAGAAACCCGCAGGTAACTCCTGACCATGGCTCTGGCAGGAGCAGGAAGAAGAGCTGAGGGCAGCAGCCCCAGCAGGGTCCCAGCACGGAGCACAGCCCAGCCGAGGCCTGGCTCCCACCTCCTGTAAACACAGCTGTTCCCTCCGACAGGGAGGATAAATAAGGAGCGAGGCCACGCACATCCCGGGAGCTCTGCACCTCTGCATTCCCAACCGCTGCGTCAGCTGTCTGTGCACAGCCCTTAATTAGACGCGGTGGGTTTTCTTGGGTTTGGGATTTTTATTTTGATTCATTTAGAACAGAGCAGCTCGGTCTAGAGGCAGAATAGGATGTTTCTCCTGTGTTAGGGGATTTATCTGACTGATCGTTTTGTGCAGAGACCACTCTGAAAAGGACTTGGGTTAAACATTCCCCACAGAGAAGCTCCACTCCAAAGGCACTTCTTCACTGTGCTGTCCACTCTGTAAGCAGCAACGGGAATATAAAAAATCCTCTGCCACTTACCTCTTCAGTTACACACCTGGAAATAGTGCCCATGCAAGCATGTTCTTCCAAACACACGCAACCATTAAATTTAGGTTTCCTTCCCATTTGGGATGTGAGAATGAAACATCTTTACAATGGGAGTGTGTATGCACAAAAAGCAAACACCTGACTCCCAACTCAGCACTGGGGAAGCTCCTTGGCAAAATCAGTCCTGGGAAAGAGAAGAAATCAGTGGGGAGATGACTTGGTGAGAAGAAATCAATAGGCAGGTGGCAGCTGGAGTTACACATCACACATCCACTGCTTCTAGTGCAGGTTTGGAGTGAGATCCAATGCTGTTTACTGGAGTGGGTTCAACACACAGGACAATTCCCAAGCTGCTCCAGCACACATCTGTCACTGCCACACATATCACTGTCACACACATCACTGCCACAAACATCACTGCCACACATATCACTGTCACACACAGCTGTCGCTGACACACACATCACTGCCACACACCTGTCGCTGACACACCTGTCACTGCCACACACCTGTCGCTGACACACATCACTGCCACAAACATCAGTGCCACACACATCTGTCACTGCCACACACATCTCTGACACACACAGCTGTCACTGATACACACCTGTCACTGCCCACACACCTGTCACTGATACACACCTGTCACTGATACACTCCTGTCACTGCCCACACACCTGTCACTGATACACTCCTGTCACTGCCCACACACCTGTCACTGATACACTCCTGTCACTGATACACTCCTGTCACTGCCACACACCTGTCACTGATACACACACCTGTCACTGATACACTCCTGTCACTGCCCACACACCTGTCACTGATACACACCTGTCACTGATACACACCTGTCCCTGCCACACTCACTCACCACTACCTCAGCTGGTACATCACCAGACCCCACAGCTGGAAGGATGCTCCTCACCTTCATCTGGGAGAAGTCTGAGAGCACCCCGGGAGTCTCTAAAGTTGATTCCCTATGTTGTGGACTGATGCTGCAAGCCTGCGTCCTGATGAAGACTGCTTAATTAATGTTCCCCAGAGGAAGGAAACCCAAGGCTGACAGGCATGGTGGCTGCTCTGAGCTGTGAGCTGCAGCACTGAGCATCCCCTCCTCAGAGTCCTGGGGGACCAGGACCCCTCCTCAGAGACCTACAGAGCACACTTGATGGCTCTCAGCCACGCATAATGCATTTGGTACAACTGACATGCAGGGCTGTTTTTTTTGTTCTAGAACACCTGAACTTAGTATCAAGATGAGGAGAAAGCATTAAGGATACACTGCCATTACAAAAAGTTCTTTGGGTTTGGACAAATGCAATCCCCAGCTATCACTGCAGGAGGAGCCATGCCATGCAAGCAGCCATTCCCTGCTCCTCCCAGACCTCTCCCTTTGGAAATGCTCAGGGCAGGAAGTTTGTCCTGCACAGGGTGACACATCCGTGGCCACATCCAGGATGCATCACAGGGAATTACACTTTCACAAGGATAATTTATAATTTAATAATATAATAATTTAATGTGACAAAGGCATTTAGATTTTTCAAAATTACATAAATGGCCACCTGAAGATCAATGGCAGACACACATATGGAAGGGGCTGTTTGCCACCCCAGTGCCCAGTGAGCTGCATGGGGGACACAGGGACAAACTGAGCCCTGCAAAGGCAAAGCAGAGCTCCTTGGCAGGGCCATGGCAGCTGGGGATATCACATAGCCTTTGGACATGGCTGCTGCTCAGGGGAAGGGAAAAGCACCATGAGAAGCTGGGACTGAGAGAGCAAAGGAATAATATTATGCTCATTTCAGTTCATTTGGGGTCGCTAAATGCTTAATACCTTCAGTGTCACCTCCCACTCTAGTTATGCTAACAAAACCCAGAGCATTTTGATTCTAAAAGTGGTGACATGCATTTTGTGCCTCCTGCAGAGCTCTGCTGCAAGCCTGATCCCAGGGAAGTGTAGTTATCCTTCTGCTGATGAGAAAAGGCCATGTGAGTTTGAAGAGGGCAGGAAGGAGCCATCACAGGCACAGTGGCCATGGCTGACCTGCCTCCTCCCACGGCAGCTTTTCTCCACCCTGTGCTCTGCCCTGTGCAGGGGCAGGGCTGGGCACTGGGAATGTGCTACTGCCTGCCCCACACGCCTCTGCTGTGGACAGCTGGCATCTCCCATGTGAGGGCAGCTAGCACAGCATGAGCTTCAGGTCTGCTGCCTCTCGGGACACAGATTTGCCCTGCTTCATTTCACTTTTAACTTGATGAGCCCAGTGAGTCTCTGTCCATCACCTACAATTTCATGGAGCTATCACAGCTATAAAGAAAAAGATCTGTTTCATAAACCCAAAAAAATCAAGAATGAACAGTCAGGCTGTTCGTAATAAGGAGTTAAAGTACCTCCTGTTGTTTCCCAGACACGGCCCTTAAACATGAGGCGTGCTAAAAATAAAGCTGTGCTAGGAAAAAGCAGCAAAGAGCTCCACATTCCTAGAAGCTTCTCAAACTCACATCCTTGCCTTGGGACTCCTGTGAGGCCCAAAACACTTCCCAAAACATCAGGCCATTTAGAGATGAACCAAACATCCTCCCTCAGCAGATGCATTTCAGTAATGTTGGCATTTTTAAATTATCCAGAATGGTAAAACAACATGCTTTAAAAAAAAAAAAAA
>WEKY01016296.1:241672-255984 GCA_013390045.1 Picathartes gymnocephalus
AAAAAAAAGAGCTAGCAACTAGTCATTAGGGTTCCTGCAAAAATAATCTGAATGTGTCCATAGCATTAAAGGCCGTAATACAACTGTTTTTATGCACCATTTAGCATTTCCCTTGTGGAGAACTCAAGTGCGTCGGCATCTGGATTTCATCTACACCTGAAGAGACTGTGGGTGTGATGTTTTAACTGCTGGCTGCAGCTGGTAACCATATGTTTGGATACTGCCACTCTCTCTCAGGAAGATTTAAAGGAGTGCATGATCATGTGCATACTGTTAAAAAAAGATAAAGGATGACTTAACAGATAAGGTTGAACTCAAGTCATTCTTTTGCCTAAAAAGACAATTTTATTAGCCAGCACAGAGGAGTATTTATTCTGAGTAAAATCAAAAATGCATGGTTTGAAGATAAGCAGCTTATCAGTGAGCCAAAGGCCTCTGGCAGCCCTCAAGCCCAGGATTCTTCTGTGTTTCCTCCATGGAAGGGCTGGGCATCAGAACATGCTGAAAGTCTTGAAGAAAAGGCATTTCTGATTTTTCTTTACATGCAGAATTTGGCCATTTCAACTGCTAGAAACCAACAGGATTTCCTTCCCACTCTAGTCTAGCAGCTAAAGCCATCATTTCCCAAGAGAGGCCATGCCAAGGGAGAGGTTTTCCTGGCAGAGGGAGGCTGTAACTCGGTCATATATCCCCAGTTAACGTCCGCCCTCAGAGCTCAGAGCAAACCTGCTGTCTGCTGTCCATAACACCAGTTACAATCCCACAGTGGCAAAAACAACCTGTGTCTCTCTCAGCCCCAGCTACATTCCTCTACTACAAATAGCAACACGGAGGTCACTTCTTCCCTGTTCCTGAGGAGTTTTTCAACCAAGATTATAAGGTTATTTATACAAGGCAGGACAAACAGCACTGTGTGACTGCAGACAGGTACACTGGCAGTCATTTTCTTGGGTAAGTCACCTGTCCCTTGTGAGGGACCAGTCTCACACTGTCTCACTGGGCAGGCTCTGGCTGGTGGGACACTGTCCTGGTTTGAAGGACAGGTGTCTGCTAAGGAAGGCAGGAGCCTCCCTTGGAATGGAAAATGTAAACCCTTTCCCTCCGAATTATCATAATTTTGAAATTAAGGGGCTCTCAGGCAAAGATGTGGGAATAGCAATAACAGTTCTTTACTAGTATTTATAATAAAGCAAACAAACAACAACTCTTATGACACTAACACCAAACAGAACCAGGAACCCGATCCCAGCCCCTGGGCCTGCAGGCACTGTCCCCGTGGGTGCAGTTCCGGTCACAGCCGGCAGGGGGCGCTGGGTGGGCGGGGCAGGTGCGATGATTCCCCTGCGGCTGCAGGGGGCGCTGTGGCGCTGGGTGGGCGGGGCAGGTGCGATGATTCCCCTGTGGCTGCAGGGGGCGCTGTGGCGCTGGGTGGGCGGGGCAGGTGCGATGATTCCCCTGCAGCTGCAGGGGGCGCTGTGGCGCGAGCTCCAGCAGCGCGTGCCAATGGCGGCTCGGCCGGGACGGGGAGGGGTGGGAGAGACAGAGGCTTTGCTTCACAAACCCCTGGGGCTGTCGGTCGCGGTGCCCCAGCAGGACTCTGGAAAACAGCAAACTGGGACAGTAGGGCGTCTCGGCAGGCAGGGGGAGTGGGGGCTGCAGCGCAGCGAAACCCAGAGCAGTGCCGAAGGAGCGGCAGCGGCCGCCCGGCTCCCAGCCCGGCAGGGAGAGGGGACCTCCGGGATCTCAGGCACCCGAGCAGATGGCAGTAGGTTCAGTGGCTGCTCTCACAAGCAGAGGCTCACCCGAGCGGCAGAAGAAGCAGCTCCAAGCAGCAGCAACAAAACCGTCTCCCCAAACGGCACCTCCGAAAGCCAAGAGCGAGAGAGCACCAGCAGCTGCTCCAGCCCCGCCTTTTAGCAGCCCCAATTCTCGAGATATCTCTACCCCCCTCCCCTGCCCCAGAGAAAACTCCCAGACAGGAGAACAGTAAAACAGAGATGCCCCTCTCCCCGGGGCTTGGCCATGTCCTTTGTTCTTCTTAAGTACCCAGTCGTTAGTGCTTCTTAGCAACTTAATGGGATAAAATACTATACACAAAAAGGAACAAAAGGAAAGAAAACCTAACCCCCAACAGACAGGGCTGGGGGACTGCACCCATCCGAATGCTCCAGCCCATATGGGCATCCTGTTTTAGAGTCACTGCTTCCAAAAACCACAAGCCAGCACCAAGTCTGTCCCGTGTGCCAGAGCAGAGGGGTGGCAGGCAGCAGCAGAGAGGCTGCGGGAGCTGTGGTGCCTTGCACGGAGCCCTGGCAGGGCAGGCACAAGCACTGCTCACACACAGGCCACCATTCCCCTTTCCTCCCAGCAAACACAGGCTTCTTGTTGGCAAGGGTCAGAGACCTGCAGGGGTCAGAGAGTGAGAACCAAAGTACTGAGGACAGCAGTCACAACCCTCCCAGGCTGGAACCTGCACAAGGAGGAGCTCCCAGCAGGGACATGCCTTAGCTTTGCTCTCAGGAACACACAGCCTGGGGCAGCAACTGCTGGAAGAATGGAGCCCTGCACAGGCCCAAGACAGGGCTGCTAAGGTGAGGGGTGGGCTCAGCCTGTCCATGTGAGAAGACCTTGCCACGGCTCCTCTCCCTGTCCCAAGACAAGTTCCCACAGCTGAGCTGCGGGACCAAACACTCGGCTGCTCCTTTAACCTTTCTCCCTGCTTCCTCCTTCCTTCACTCAGGAAAGCTTGCATTACATATTACGTTCCAGGAACATGCAGAACCTTGGAAATAGCGCAGCTATTGGTAGTTTATATTAAAAAAATTCATTTAATACCTTTAAAAATTGTGGAAATCGATGGTGATCCTATAATGGAACACTCTGCAGCCATGGTACTCATTTATGGACACCTGGTTGCTCATCAATTGTGATTTTTAAATCAGCTTGTTATTCTGACACACTTAAGCTATGGATTTCCTTTTCAATGAGAAGTGCCACCTAGCCTTGGTTATTTAAAATTTTGCTCTTCCGTAATTGTTGTCTGGAGCATATGAAACTTCCACACTAGGAGAACAGCAAACAGGCTTCCAATAAGGCTGGGTGTCTGTGCCAGCACAGGGATTTTCACGCTATTTGAAGCATTTACAAGTTTTCTCAAGCCTTAAACGATAAAAACATCAAGTAGTGAGAGTGCACTGAACCCAATATTTTGCTGTTGAGGCAGCCTAGTGGGAACATGCTAGTGCAAACACTTGAATGTAAGCACCAGCTGGAGGCACTTCCTGCAGCTCTGCCACGAGGAGTTAGCGGGTGAGAAGAGAAGCCCTGGCCGTGTGCAGGAGCTGCTGCCCTAGAAGGAAAGGTATGAGCTCTGGGAGGTGCCGTGGTGCTGAGGGAACCCAGAGCCACATCAGTGACAGCACCGGGGCTGAAGGTGGCAATAGACGACTTAAAAGGACCAGGGTTTGTGGGAACAATTTAGAGGCTTAAGGAAGAGTCTGTTAAGCCTCAGTCGTTAATGAGAACTTGTCTGGGCAGGTTGACTTCATCACCCTGCCCAGGACAGGGTTTGTGGGGAGCAGGGGTGCCCAGGGTTCCCAAAGCCCAGCACATCTCCCCCTGCTCTGTTTACACATCCTGGCAGGCTCAGCAGGGCTTTACTGGCACCGTGGCCAAATAATTCCTACTGTGTGGCAGAAGCACACCAGGCCAGGCACAGGGGGCACCCGGGGGTGTTTAGTCCCAGCAGGACCAGCTGTCCCACCTGGACACCACTGCTGTGTGCCAGCACCGCCTGGGCTCGGGTTCAGCCCGGCACTGGAGGCACTGTGGAGAGTGCTGAGAGTGGCTCTGGGCTCCAGTGGGGCCAGATCTGAGTGCAGCAGCTCTGGCGAGCTCTGGCACGTGTGTCCTGCCCAAAAATGCAGTGCTGCAGGCAGTCAAGCTCTGCTGGCTTTCAGGAGCAGCTAGAGCCAGGGATGATAAACTGGGAGAGTTGTAGTGCTCACTAGCCCCAGCAGCAGTTCTGCCCTTCAGGAATGGCTGGTGACACACTGGGGAGAGGCTGTGCCCTGCAGAGCAGCTCCACGAAGGCATGAGGGAGTCAACCGACAAAAAAAAACCCAACACCTTTTTAATAAAAAGGGATTGAAAAATAATACTTTAAGAATGAAGACATGTTTTGCAGTAATTTACACAAATATTATCCATAGCCAAATAGCAGGGAAGAGTCCAGAGCTGAAGGAACGATTTCTTTATTTTTAAAATAAGATGTGCTCAGTTTCCCAAGAAATTCTGATTGGAACATATTGTGCAAGAAACCCCAACACACTTCAGTGTCCAGAGTCTCAGAATGATACATTTATAAGCCTATACCAGGCTAAAAATTGGCAGCTCAAGAGGATCACGTCTCTGAAGACAGAGAATAAAGAGCCAAGCAGCACATTGTTAGTCTGAAAGAGATACTCCCTCTGAATAAAATACTGTTGTTGTAGGCGTGGGAGCTGGAGAGGATAGGACAGCAGTCTCGTATTTCTTCAGGGAACACGGGCATTTGAATGAAATCATGAATGATACTCTAAAAGAGAATCATATTTCAAACAAACCTGTAAGTGACAAGTGTTATTTCAACATGTCTAGTTTCGTATCTGTTGAAAGGGCTGTTAGGAAATCTCTGTAAAAATGCTGGAATTTTTTTTTACTCCAGCAACACTTGCCATCAGTGTGAGCTGCAGCAACTGGGAAGGAGGCTTCAAGTGTCATATTTATCTTAGTATTTTGTTGACACACTCTGATTTGGAAAAATATGTTCCAATAATTACAGTGACTAGAGACCAGTGATGTGTTAATTAAATATTGTGAGGAGTGGCCAAAAGCGTCAGAATGGTTCTGAGATAGGTTCAGTTCTTTGGTGGTTTCCGCCTTTCAGCAAAGCCCACCTGGAACTGCAGAATTCAGCGTGAACTGACAGGTGATCTCTAAGGTGGTGGTCAAGGCAAACTGGGGTTTCCTTGCTCCAGAAGAGCCACAACCACCACTGCAAGTACAGACAATGGACACGCCAGTTTTCAGGCAGAATGCTAGAACTGGGGCTAGAGCTGTGACTCCTTTTGCAAACACATTCCTTGTAGTAATACAATCAAAATCCTGCTTATCAAGAAACTTTGAGTATTTTTTCTGCACAAGATGTTTAATAATTCTCCCTGAAGGTTACAGGGACATTTGTGGAGAAGCTGGTGATTCGAAGGGACCTGCTATGCTGCAGGGACCCCACAAGCAGCACCTGCAGCTGACCCAGCCTGGATTCAGTTTCTGTCAGAATCATGTATTTGCAGGCCCATGTACCAGTATTGGTCACTACCTGCAAAGGTGATGAAAACTCTAGAAGCAAAAGCAAGAAAACTCTAGGAGAGGTGGGGGGATTATTAGGAGTCATATATGTTTACTGGGCTGGTTAAACAACCCCCAGTTTTGATGTGAGAGTTTGCTTTCAAAAATGTGTTTTGGTCAAAGTTTAAATGCCTCTGGTGGTCAGCACATAAAATTAACAATGGAGATGATGGTAAGGAGGTGCAGATTTGAAATAAGGTACCAAAGTGTAACAATAAAGGTAATTTAGGTCTCACACAAATTATCCTGCGTTGTAGTGGATCACTGTGTATTTTTAACACCTATGGTTAGATTTCTTCTAGCAGATGGGCTAGACGCAGCTAAATTAGAAATACATGTGCCTCTGGATCAGAGTCCAACCACTGACCCAGCACTGCCAAGCCCATCACTAAACCATGTCCCCAGGTACCACATCTGTATGATACAAAACCATCTGGGGTGAGCATCCAGTGTCACTGTCCTGGGCTATAGGCAAGAGGGGACTCCCACCCATCCAAATAAATCCTGTGGGAGAAATCACGGCTCTGAGGCAGTGCCAAATAGAGCCTTGGGGGGGAAATGAGCAGTTCTTTTCACGTCAAGATTACTCTTGGGTTTGTTGGTTGTTAGAGAGGAAATGGACACGGAGCTGAAGTGCAACCACAGCCGTCACCAATCAGCCTAAAATAAATAGCACACTAATGTCTGAGGCTGCAACATGCTCTGGAGTGTTTTGTAACTGTATCTGTGAGCTCAGGGAGCCTCCTGCATACTGCACTGTTTGCCTAAAGCTCCTCTCTTGGTCTGGCAGCAGAGCTGTTTGCATTGGCATCTCTGCCCCTCTTCCAGGTCCCAGTGTGAGGGGGAAAAGCAGCTGAAAACTGAGAAGTTGAAATCACACCCGTCTTATGAGATCCCCAGAGGTCCCATTCTCACCCTTCAGAGCAAAGAGCAGCAGTATTTGGTGTGAAAGATGCTTCTAACATCTCAAACACATTCCTGGTGGGAGCTGGAACACATTTTTTTACAACTGCCCTGTAGCAGGACTGAATATCTATTTGTCTGGAGGTTTTTTCACTGTGTCCTTCTCCACATTGTCTGTTTTCCTGTGGTAGCAGGATCAAACTCTAATCCTCAAAGGATGGGAGCTGCCTGACCAAAATGTTTCCCCGTGTCATGCGGGTCTCAGTTTGAGCTGACAAACACCCCAAAAACACCAGGAACAGCTGGGGTGTTTACTCGGAGGTAAGGGGATTAACTGGGAAAAGCTGAGAGTTACAGCCCCCAGCTGCACACCTCATGCAAACGATGGCCACAGAGGCTGGAAAGGATCACTTGACCCCTTTTATAAGCAAGACGTCTTAGGCTGTTGGAATTCCTCACCTTTCCTTGATGTTGCCTCAGCCTAAAACTGCACCTCTGGCCCTGCCTGTGGGTTCACCCCCATCAACAGCTCTGGTCAATGGACTTGGAAAAGGCAGTGGTGGAAAGCACTGGTTTCCAGAGGATGGTGGTTGTCTTAAAAACTGGCTGACATTAAATACCCCAGAAATGGCTAGAAAAGAGATCAGTTTATCAGGTGCTGCACACTTGCATTTCCCCTGGTATCAACTTAAAAAGCTTGTGAGGGCTTTTGTGTGCGTCTGGGTTGTACCTTTCCCCCCATTATCCTTCTGTGCTCTGCTCCCGGGTGTTTGTGCACACCAGCAGCTCAGCAATGTGCCTTTCATGAAGGGTAAATCCTTCACTGAAGTCTCTGCTTAACCAGGGGACAAAGGAGAAACAGCAACACACTAGGTGGAAAGTAGGGAGGGAGGCACCCATGAGAGGGTCCAAAGCAGCAGCTCAGCATTCCCCACACCCTGCGAGCAGCTCTCCAGCAGGGACCTGAAAAGCGATGCCTTTTCCTCCCATTACTGCTATAAACCCTTGTGCACCCTACAAGGGAATTTTCCCTGGGAAGTTTTATTGTCTGCTATCAAATGGTATCAGTAACTCTCCACAAACAGCAAACCAGACCAAAGCCCAGGATACAAAATGTGCATGAAAAGTGCGTATGTTAGAGGCAGCTCAGCAATTTATACATCTGGACACATCTGGGTTATGAAAGACTCAACCTTTGATCCATTTAACACAGCCCCTCCAGGAAAGTGAGGAGAACACCGATGAAGTCAGGGATTGCACGAGGCTCTCCAAGCTGACAAGCACCCACGAACCTGTAGATCCTGGTTGACATCTGCCTGCTCCCTCCAGCCTGGGAACAGCACAACAGGGCCAACCCTGGTACTTCCTGATGCTTCTGGACTGTACCCCAGAATGGCAGAAAGTGGATATACTTATTGAACACCTGTTGATAGACAGACAGGCCTTTACAGCAGGGGGTTCCACTCCAGGACTTAAAGGCAAACTTAATTTTTAATCTGTATTTCTAAAAATAGGGAAGTTACAAGTTTTATTAAATCGAAGGTTTGCATTTCTGAGTCCAACAAAAATTCAAATACAGCTGGCTTGAACAGTCTTACAGTCAGAGGAAGTTCCTTGTTTCATACTAACTTCTTAAAAAAAAAAAGTCAGAGCACCAGCTAAAATAGAAGCAAATGAAGCTCATACAGTTTACCCCATTTCCTCAGCTTGCACACAGGCTGCACCAGCAGCAAAGGACCCCAGCTGAAATGTAAACCAGCTTCCACAAAAGGCTACTGCAATCCCCTCCTTTTCTGCATGAAAAAAAAGCATACTGAAGAAATCGGTACTCCCTAAACTTGTAAAGAACTCGTGTTCCTCAGCAGCTCACTTCCCCTAAAAACATCACTGTGCTGCAGAGCTCAATGGAGATACAACACAGAAGGGAATTTTTTTTTAGGTAGTTGAAAGCAAAGCTTTGTGGTTTGGATGGTTAAAATATTTGCAGAGAACCCTGAAGGACTGTCTCTGACACAGCAAGCGCGTCACAAGCTGCACTGCCAGCATGCTGCTGTGGCACACGCTTCCTTCCTCACCACTTCTTGCCCAGTAGGATCCAGTGAGGACAACTTCTGGGCAACAAAATCTGGCATTTCAAAACATAAGCAAGGGGCAATTCCAAGAGAGACCACATGTATATGGTCTGCACTTTGCACGTGAAGTATTTTATTCAGTAAAACATGATGAGTTCCCCACCCCCGTGCAGGGAGCAGCAGGTGCTCCCAAGTGGATTTGGAAGGGGAAAGCTTACAATGCTTCCAGAGCACACTTTGCCCTTCAACACTGCAAACCAGTGCTTTTTAGCACATCCAGTGCTTCTGAAAACAGGACCTGAATCCAAGAGCTGTGAATTAGCAGCTTATTACAGGAAGAGTGAAACCACACCAGTTACGTTGCCTTAAAAGATATTCTGCGACAACCCCCAATATCAAATGTTACAGAAATTGAGGATGCCAAAGGAAAGGAACACACCCAGAAATCCCTCCCACAAAACCCACAAATGCAGGCCAACAATGAACAATCTCAAATTATTTATTAGGAAAAGACAAAGTACTGTTTTAACATTTGTACAGAACAAATGGGAATAAAACCAGGAAAATAAACTGTAAAAAGTAGGCCCATGACAGAGGAGTTGGTTTATGACAAAGCAAATGAAATCCAAACTTCACTCATGCAAACAAGCAGTAGAGAATTATTTACAGTTTTGATGGGATGAATTACAGCATTTGTTCATATCTGGGCCCAAATCAAATTACTCAGTGACATAATAAAGGGATCTAATCTGTACATTCAATAATGAGAATCTATAAAAAGAAAAATAATTTAAACAATTTACAAGAGCTGTATTACAGGTGGCATAAAGGCATCATTTACAAGAGCTTTTTAACAGGTGACACAAAGGTATTCATGAGTAATTTATGATGAAAAATTTGTAGCACATATTTTTACATCACGTCTTCAGTGTCTGAACAGTAAACAAGAAAGCAGAGACATACCATGAGTGCAATGTAATAGAATAAGGCAACTTAACCAAATGCCTCTTCAGAGAACTTCCATCCTACCAGGGTTTACAAGTTACAGATTTGCCTGTGTGCTTCGCTAACTAAAAGAAATACTTGAAGACAGCACCTGGTGATCACAAGGCCTGCATATGACAAGACATTAAACAGAAAATTAAATGCTTGTTTGTTAAAATGCCAAAATTCAAGAATGTAAAAGTGCAGGTCATCTAAAGCCCTCTATACCCTAACACAAACACATTAATTTTCATGTTCTAGGTGTTGTAGTTTAATATGTCTCAAAATACTAATTCACTAGTCTTATAAACTCTTTCATAATGCACAATCTGAAACTAATATACCTCCTCCCAAAGCCTGTATTTACAATTTCTTAAACTGATGCCAGAAATGTGAACTGTGAAATGCCAGCAATTTATACCAAAGATTAGCAAATGGCATGCTATATTCCAGTTCATTTTACAGGCAACACTAATTAGCACATTTAGATTTTAAAATTACTTTAAATGGGTATTTCTGAGTTTTCAACAGCTTTCCTAAACACTTTCAGTAGTGGCTGACTTTCTTGGAAGTTTTACCAGAGAAGAAATGTCAATTTTGTTCTACTTGATACTATTAGTGCAAACAGCTACAGGAACAAAACAAGGGTAACATGGAAATCTAGCTATGAAAACTCATCTGTCTCCTAATGTGCCACAGAACCTTATGGGCCTCACAGGAAACCACACCTGCCAATGACTTGCCACATTAACAAACACAGTCGTCACAGTCAAAAAAAACCAAACCCAAAAGAGAAACTCAAAATAAGGCCAAAAAGTATTGGCAAATGATAAAATTTAAGGACCAGGCCATAAATATTTTATTTACAATTTCTATTTAGAATCTTTATTTTCAACAAATGATTTAGCACCAGCAGGAATATGCACAGTAGCATTACTGTGTTCCCCAGGCAGAAGTCCTTGAGGCCAAGTCTTGCTCATTAGTTTAAAAGAATGATCTACTCAAGTAACTACAGAGTGAGCAGGATTTGACACTCAGTTATGAAAACTGAGATTGCTCAAACATATTCCATTTGCACATTAATAATTATAGATCTATTACAGGATAATCTGAGATGTTTTCAAAAGTCTTTTTAAGTATACTTAATATGCTTTCCATGTGTGAAGTAAATGAAACTAATAGAACAGGCTTATTTGCAGACTTTTGTTAACTTAGAGAATTACTAATTTTACCACAGTTGACAACATACCTGTGACGTACTTTGGAATACATCAGTAAAACCTTAAGGAACTTTATCACTAGAGTTATCCTTCTACACTGTGAAATAGCATTTTTTTAATCTCCCATGGTCATGTCTGAGGACTAAACTGTCCCATTTTATCCACAATGATTGCGAAGCTCACCCCCTCTGACTGTGCCTTAACGGGAAATGAAAAAATTACCACACTCAAACAGAAACTGTGTCAAGTGGGTCCCCAGCTGTGCACGGGGACCTACGGGCCTTGCTCAAACACTTCCAACCTGACCCACAGACGTTTGTTCACTTTTTAACCTCAGCAAAGCTGTTACATATTACATGGTTTTTAAGTCGGCGGAGTCCATAAAAAGAATGTAGATAAGAAAAGAAGGACAAGTTACAAGGGAAAGAATTAGTCTTGTTATAACTAGAACTGACCAGAACTAGCTCAACAGTACCACACTGACCTTCATCCCCATTCTGAACTCAACTGCTTCCTCAGGATTACAGTGATATCCTGAATGTGAACAGTGAAATGGTATTTAAAAACAGGCTGACCACAAATTTATTAATTAATGAAAACTAATGACTGGATATGAAAGACACCACCTAATCTTTATCTAGCACAGATCTACTCTAGATAAAAGACCCTTTAATTCGTTCCAAATGTTAAAACCCCATTGTTATTTTGAAATATTTAGAAATGAGAAGTTATTTCAACGGATCTGAAAGCAGGTGTTTCCTGAAAACCTGTACTGGGTACAGACAAAGAGTATCACAGCCCTTAAAGGCACCTTGCATCTACACTACCAACTCAAGTCCAAGTAGGAATGTCACAGTACCACTGAAGGAGCAGATGATCCAACAGCAGAAGCCAGAGCTTTTGAATATACAGCTGAGGGTAAGTGGGACAACGTGGTCTCTGTTCTTTCCACCCTAACTCTCGATTATGAGCACCTATTGGTAGAATCACACATGTCCTTGAGAGGTGGAAATATCTTCAAAAGGCAGGTCAGACAGCTGAACACAATTCTGAAATCTTGAGCAAACTAAGACAAAGGGTCTATCAGTGCAGCTTCTCTCTGAACTCCTAAATGTATCGAGACTTTACTAAAAAGAATTAAAAGTTGTTTGTATTTAAACCTCTGCTTGGTTCAGTAAAGAACACTGAGGATGTTTTAATTCCAGCTTGTTAAATATTCAAGATGTACTGTAGGAGTTCCCCTTTCATTCAAACTGCAATTACCCAAGTAGACCCAGAAAGGTCAAAGTGGTTATGTTTAATAGCTTGGAATAACTTCACTTAAGATTGAACTTCTCTACCCAGAAATAAATGATACCTATCTCACTATAAACTTGCATGATTTTTAGGGAGATACTGACACAATAAAACTGTGCATAATACTTGAAAAGACCAAGCTGGAGGGATAAGACCAAGAAATTCAGAAGCACTACCCCAAGATTAAGGGCTACAGGAATAGGAAGCCAGAAACCTGAGGATGTTTTTCCGGTATCTCTTGCTACACTGGATTAAAGGGATCATCTCCACGGCCAATAAAATTACCTGCCATTTCTCTGGTAAGTAATATTGGTTAGGAAACCTCATGGATGAAGTCCTAGTACCATAAAATTGGCATTATATGAAAAAATTAAAAGGCACTCACATGGTTGACTGAGCTGCAAATGATTACACATTCAAAATGGGTCTTGCATTTTACTTCAAACTATCACAGAACTTTCCTCTAGAAAGTGGTTCCACTTGAAAAGACAACAATAGTCCTGAGAAAACCCCAAATGTTCTCTACTGTAGTACATCATCCTGAATCAATTCACCCTAAAGCTGCTTCAACCAGTTAGCGCTGAGGAAAAGAAATGGTAAGGGTGAAAGTAAAAACAGACAGGAAAAAGCAACTTACTTCAGTGACTCATATAGAAGAAACAAGCCTTTTCAACCTGTTTACAAGAGAATTTAGAAGAAAAGACTTTAAGGCTTATCTTGCAACTATTTGTGATGCCTATCATTTCTCCTGGTAGTAGAATTAATCTTTGGAGACTCTAATAACAAGTTCTAGGCTGACAGAAAATGAGACAAAACCCAAAGATGTGGCTTAAGTACAGGACCCCTGGGCTTTACAGTAGGGCTTGACAACTGCTGTGGCTGCTCTTGTAATGAAGTAACAATTGTGCTGATAAAATTAGCAACAGGAAGCCGATTTTTTTAGAAGCTCAAGGGAAATAAAACAGAGGTAGGGCATACTTTTTGATTCTCACAGTAGTTTCTATACAGTACAGCTATTCAAGAATAACTCCATTTGCTTATTTTGTAAGTCTGTACAGTTTACTCAAAAAAAATGTATGTTAGGTCACATCAGCTTCAGTTGGTTTAATTAACTATGGGTATTAGGTAATCATCTTCCATATGCTTTTGGTTAAATATACAAGTAGCTTCTAACTACTGCTTCAAGAGGACTCAGTATGACAAATGAAGTAGCAATAAACATGGCCTAAAGGAACTGTTTCTAATGGAGCTGTAGTATGTGTCCTAAAGCACCCTTTGCAAGTAAAATATGCAGTTAGTTTGCAAAATTTTCAGCAGGCTGCCAGAACATTCAGAAAATGAAGCTTTTATACAGTTTTATAACCAAATAAAGGTTACTTTTGATAGTCAATCATAACTCAAAAGGAACAGTTTACAGCATTTATAAAGACATTCTATAAAAACCATATTCACTCATTTTCTGAAGTGCTCTGATTTAGCATGAGATCAGCTGAACTGTGAGTGTGATTTTTAGTTGTTTATGTCTATAGTGAAACATCAAAGCAAGCACAATGGAAATGTAGTACAAGTACCAGGAAAAGCAACAATAAATGGAACTGCATTTGTGATTAGCATTGCACTTAAGGAGTTGCCTACTCTAAGGTACTGTACTCCTAAAGGACCACAGGAAATTTTAAAAGCAAAAACCTATGATGTTAGTTTGGGGCTTTGAATTCTGAGAAAGAAGACTGAAGATCGCACAAGGGTTTCTAACACCAGGGGGATGTATCTGCAAATACAACACAGCTATGCTGTGGAATACTGGAGCAGTTTTAAAAACCTTAAACCCCAAGATATGAAAGTGTTTGAGTCTGGTTGCTCCTCATGCACTTACAAGAAACAAATTTAACATGAAAATATCATAAAATTGGGTAGCTCTTTAGTCCACAAAAAGTCATATAACTACTGACTGTATAATAGTCCTGGAAGTTTAAGATCTCATGCCCTGGCTTCAGGACTGAACTTGTAATAATTGCAACTGTAAATTTTAAAAGTCTACAGAAAACCCTAAAAATCAGTTCCAGAGTACAGATTTTATCCCAAGGCCACAATTTGATGAATGGTTCCATATTGCAAGTGTATTAAATATTGGTCCATTTGCTGCTGCAATACAAAAGCTCTGATGCTGTCCTCAACTTCCAAAAACAAACTTCCAAATCCAAAAGTAACCTAACAACCTTTCAACTTCAACATCTACTTGAATTCTGATCAACTCTTACAGAATTACAGTGAAATCACAATTTCAAAGCAGTAAGATGGGGCAAAATTTTTCCAAACCTCCACAGAAATAAGCCAAAGCATCAGAATTATGAGGTCCCATAAATAGTCTATTTTTTAAGGATTTCTACAATTCTCTCAGACTTTATGGTACCATTACAAATGATAATTAATGACAGTAGAACTTATGAGG
>WEKY01016296.1:255991-273138 GCA_013390045.1 Picathartes gymnocephalus
AAAAACAAAAAAAAAAATGTGAGAAAAAAAAAAAAAAAAAAAAAAAAAAAAGTGATTCAGAAGGCATTTTGGAAGTCATACCCTCAAAAATAAAAGATTTAAAAATCTTCCCCCCAAAACCTGCCTTCATTAATCACTGAACTCTTTTCCAAATCCAGTCAAAGACAGAGGGATCTTCCCAAAATACCAGATGAATCTTTAAATAAGTTCATAAAATGTTCAAAACATCAACTGCTTAATCTGCTGCTTTGGCTGATTCATTGTGTGTTGACTCTTCCCACTGTAAATTAAAGCATTAATGTTATTTCCATTACACATAAAAATAAAATAATTACTATGTTTACTGTGGGAAGCAATTGTCTACAGTTTCCTCGATAGTACCTTGCTGTCTTTTAAGTTGTTTTCTGTAAGTACACATGAAACTTGTGCTCATAATAACAGTATCACTAATGAAAATAATTTTTCAGTCATCAATTATATACAAAACTGATGGGCCCAAAGCCTTGGGAATAAACCTGCAATATTTGCATCCTGAGCACTTAAGGGTTTGGCATTCCTTTTTCTGGAATTTCTGGGAAGTTGTTTTCAGAGGATGTATTGCATATTAGAAGTTCACTACTGGCTACACAAACCAAAGAACATAAATAATAGCCACAAACAGTTCACTTGCCAATGCCCAACAGAGTGAAATCTCCTTCCTTACAACAGCAATACTCAGTAGCTTAATCACTTCTTAAAAAGAGTTACAGAAAATCAGCTGTTTTCTTCTCCCCTCCCCAGATTTAATTTCCATTGACATAAACAAGTGTCATTCACGTGGAAAATAATTCAGTGTAGTGACATCTGGTATCTCAACTGAAATTTGGCAGCCCAAGCAGAGCACCAACAGCTCCAAAGTATCCCTGTTAAAAAAAACAAAAAACAAAAAACCAAGTTTAAGTAGAGTATTAAATTCTGCAATGATCACATTTTAGTGACAACAATCATCTGATGGACCAATGCTACAGAAAGAACACTATACACTTTAAATATATAATATTTCATAGTAATTATTTAAGGCTTTATGAAACAAAATTTTATCCTTCTTATCTAGCTTAACTTTAGGAGATTTCCTGCCAAGCCTGACCATACACTGCAGGACCTCTAATCAGTGACTTCTAAAGCATGGAAATCAGGTTTGGTTTCTTCTTCCTACAGAAGCTGCATATTTTGCTTGCTAAAAGATCTTCAATATCCATAGCAACATTATTACTAATGTAGAAGTGAAACACTTCCCGAACTATCCACCATCACACTTTTGGACTGTCTCCCTACCTGCATGCAAAGAACCACGTTCTCCTGTTGAATTACTTTTCCCCTGTGGAGTGAAATGTTCCCCCTCCCTATAACTAAGAAGTATTCAAATGTTTGGAATATGCACTTGAGCAAATGTAAGAGTTTAAAATTTACCCAAGAAAAACGTGAAGAGGGCAGAACTAACAAGGAACCATTCTGCTACTACTGTGCACATCAGGACAGACTGTCAGTCTTGGGATAAGCAATAGAGGAAAAAAGTTGTGAGAATCAACTGAAGCGAACAGATGGACTGCTGTAATATTTGCAGACCAAGAAACTGAGGACAAAAATTCCCAACCCACTGCCAAGGAGCTACAAGTCTGCAACTGTTGCACCTGTAATTAATACTGATTGCCTACATTTTAACCAAAACAAGTCAAAGCTCTCAGCACTGCATACTGATCTAGATGGCAGAAACTGCACAAAAGCAGGTTATTCTCAAAGCATAAAATCACTGCAACAGCTCTGAGGGGTCTGTTGTGGAATGAAAACAGGCCTTGTCAAAGCAGTCTCAACTTTCAAGACATTGCTCAAGCTCAGCTGAGAACAATGGAAGTGTTTCAAAGGGCCAAGCTTTACATTTCTGCACTCTGAAACACAATACTTACTGTTGTTTCCACCCAAACCCAAGAAGGACTGGTGACCCTTAGCACAGAGTTTAACATTTTCTTGTCCCTCTGCAGAGACCCACAGCATGAACTGAGATACCCCAACGTGACTGAAGTACTTCCCTGGCAGAAAACTTTTCCCAGAGAATCAATTCGGCAAGACAAACCTCCTCTTATTTCTAGTATTTACTGAGCACTTGGTGCCTCAGTGTATCACACATGAGAGCTATTCAGTAGAGGCATTTGTGATTTATGGTAAAACAATACACACAGATAAATGAGCCACAGCATACCTCATGTTCTAGGAACAAGGCCTTCAGCTGGCCTTTTGACCAGTAATCCAGTGCATATGCAAGAAGCTTCATTGACAAAGTATTCACACGCAAAAAGTTGCCAACAAACACAACTCTGTTTATTTTCTAAAAAAAAAAAAAAAAGAAAAAAAAGAAAAGAAATCAAGCAAAGGATTAAGTCTTTTCACTGTTTAACACTGCTTTGAAAAGCTAAGCTAATAAAGAGAAGACTGTTTCGAGCAAGGAAAAAAACCACAAAAAACCAAACAATCCACAATTAAAATATGGTTCCAAAATTTAAAACACGGCATTACTTGGGGAAAAGGAAAAACGGTGCAACCCTCGAGAATTAAAGGACTTAATTTACAGACAAGTAGCATTTATGTTTCAAATTAAGTGAGCATTTTCAGCAATTACACCAAAGAAAGAGCCCAGCTAAAAGTGAAATTAAATGAAAGATACTTCTGTTTGGTAGAGAAGACTCAATGCCTTCATAGCCCTGTACAATGCTGCTTGACATGAATGCAACAAGGCAGCACTGTAAAGAAGCCGAAGACAGTAAGACATGACAGATGTTCCTTTCTTCTTCAGACCTCCATATACCTCAGCCTGACATCAGACTAAGAGCTGAATACTACAAGTGAGCTGTGAATTTTAATCAAGTTAAACATAAAAGAGTAAAAATCATTTAATATCCCCCATTAACTGAAGTAAATCCAACATTAAGCAAAAACATTAAACACTAACCAGAACAACAATTAAAAAAATGTAATTGTTAGTCCTTACCAAAGTGCTTAAATAAGCACTTAATTACATTAAATCAACGATCATATCCAAGTTCTTACAAAAACTAGTATGACAATTCAACCTGTAGTCAAATGTCTAATATACAACTGTTTTTTAACCATCTTGAATAGTTCCCAGTGAAGACAAAGTAGATACATTGTTAAGGCACAAAAACCATTCTGCTCTACTGCAGCAAGTCAAAATAATTACATTCATTTCATCTTTATACATCAGTTCAAGGTACAAGCTTGTGTATCCCTATTAGTATTTCTTACGGTTTGTAGTTCTGTGACATAGCTGGAATTAGACCAAAAACCCCTTGGAATAAAGCTAGTTTGTGCAGTATGTACTTTCAAGTTCATTTTAACTCTTTTGTTATTAAGCTTTGCCATAAAGGAAAAAGCCAAAATTAACCTAACACTCACAAAATTACCTTTCTTCTCCAAGACAGACATGAGAGAAAGACAGTGAATGAAACTGAAGGAGAAGCTGCAATTGTAAAACCAGAAAATATAATTAACCTTGCTCCTAAGCAAAAGGAGGGTTACTGCAGCTCACAGGGCTGAGACAATCACATCCAAAGATTTTAAGCAGAGCTCTGAATACAGTTACCCATAGTTTCCTCCAAGAAAGCTGTTACTAAACCTCATTTTATCCCCAGTTTGTTGATAATGAAGGAAGAAATCCCTGCTGCTTAGATACTCGTGTTCTATGCCTAAATTCAGTATTCTTCCACAGCTTTTTGACTGTCCACACTAATACTGAAACTGAACACATATTGATTCTTTTTCAAACTTTGAGAAACAGAAGACACCAGGAAACCCTCTCTGTATCAACCAGCAAGATGAGAGGTGTCAAAGAAATTCTTAAGTCTCAAGGGCTAGAAAAAATTTAAAATAATGCTTAACTAGAAAGATGGCTTTTTACAGGCTTTGATCAGAGAATAATTTCAACTTGGAGTAACTGCTGGAGGCCATCAGGTCTTACACACTGCTCAAAGCAGGACTTTCAGCAACTTCAATGTTGCAGTTCCTCAAGTCACATAGTTTGAAACCTCCAAGCACAGAGTCTCCCAGTCCATGTTTCAGGGCTGGGTGCCTTCCCTAGGTGATGCTACCTTGGCAGTGGGGTTGGACTAGATCTCCAGGGATCCTCTGCAACCCTAACTGTTCTGTGGTTCAAGTATTAGGAATTGCTTCAGAATATTTTGACTGTCTCTGGAGAAGTGGGACAAGGATATCTTTACCAATGGGGAGGGTACCTGGTGAAGAACTTTGTTAAGGAATGGAGCCCAAAGCCCACAGGTAAGTGAGGGAAGCAGGAGAGCACAGGATGTTGTGATGAAGGACTTGAAGTCCCCTTGCTAAAACAGGGTGACTGCAGGCCCAACTCAAAGTTACTACATTAATTTCCTCATTTCATTCCAGAATGTATTAAAAAGTTTATTGTATACCACTTCTGCAGTCATTTCATGTGAAGACAAATAACAAGAGCTGTAGATAGATAATTTCCTTGTTTTTACCTCATTCACTGCACACATCCGGGCAATAGACCCAATGTTATTGGTGATGGTGACCAATATGGCTCTTGCAAGATCTTCTTTACTGACAGACTCCCTCTTCTCTTTGTAGATCATATTCCCAAAACTAGAACAGGAGAAATGGCTGTGAGCCACAAAGTGATTCATGTGCATTTGAAGTAATTTCAGAATGGATTTTTTTATGCTATAATAGAACCTATTTCTCATGTTTCCTCTTTGAGGAACTCCCTTTTTAAGTCTGTATTAAGTACAGCAATTTGACACTACATCTGTATTTATTCCTCCACAGGAAACAGTTAGTTTTGTTACAATAACAGCCCCCCAGCAAAGTATTTTTGTTCAGATTGTTGACTTCCACGAAGAACCACCTACAGTAAAATGGTCTTATTCTTCACATAAGACAACTCTGCAAATCTAGTCACTGTAAATTAAGTCACTGCTTGACTGGTAAATGCTCCACTTCTCATGCTTGCTTCCTCACAAATATCTACCTATTCTTCTATTCTTGAAGTAGAAGAAAACCAGATATGAATTGGATGGTTTTATGATGGAACACAACCCTCTGAAACAAAATAGAACAGCTGACAGAATGCAATTTAGGTCGCACAAATGAAGAACTCTGGATCAGAAGGGCACTTCCCTTACCATGCACAGCACAAAAGAAAAGAATCCATAGCTACGTGTGACATTTTACCACCAAAGACTCTGTGCCAGATCTAAGTCAGTTTGGAGAGCAAGAATCCCAATTATTCCAAAATTTAAAAAGCTCTTAAGGATCTTAAAAAGTAAATGAGAACAGAAAGTACCAACATAAAGCAAATTAAAAGTATTGACTAAAGTGCAAAGTTTGCACATATTTAAACCTCTCAGTACATGGTCTCTCAAGAGGTTTGGACTCAGGCGGCTGGAGAGGGAGAACAATGAAGTAGCCATGAGTTATGACTCACTATGGAATAACAGCAAAGATTTAATGAACATTCTTATGTACATATTAGTTTCGCTTGCAGAGTTTATTTTTCTTATCTTTTGTAAGGGTAGTGAAGCTGTAATATCATCGATAATATTCCCAAATGGAAATAATATGTTCAACTGTGACAATGTCATTGACAATGACATTCACTCTCAGGGTGCAAACTGTGTTCAACAGCCCTCACCTGCGACAAAAGTAGTTGAAACATTACATCAGGTGTCTGTAGTGACAACCACATTTCCAAAAAAAATTAGGAATTGCTCCACTGTAAGAGCAACACAAAATCCATCTCTCACTCACCTTCCCTCTAGACAGTGGTTCTACTAAAAGACTTCACAAAATCAAAAAGAAATTGGTACTTTTTTCCCCTCTCTTGTACGGGTTTTGACTGGGACAAAGTTAATTTTCTTCCTAGTAGCTGTGTGCTGGTTTTAGCTGGGATAATTAATTCTCTTCACTGCAGCTAGTAGTGTTTTCGATTTGTACTGGAAACACAGGGATGATTTTTCTTAATGCTGAGCTTAATGCACACAGTCAAGGCCTTTTCTGCACCTCATCCCATCCCACCCCACCAGTGAACACAACAGGGGTGCACAACGAGTTGGGAGGGGACCATTCTGTTCTGTTCCATTTCTGTCCTGTTAAAACACTCTTTATCTCAATCCACCAATTTTATTTTTTTCCTCCCAGTTCTCTGCCCCTTCTCACTGGAAGGAGTGGCTGAGTGGCAGTGTGGTGTTTAGCTGCCTGCTGGGTTACATCACACCACCTCTGCACTCTGTTTCTGCTGCTCCTGCGATCACCCCGTGTTCCCTCTGACTCCCACAAAGCTATGCATGAAATACCACAGGAGGTTTCTTCAATATCTACCTAGCAGGCACCTGTACTTGCACGTGGCTTGAAACCTCCAGGAGAGCTGAGGATACATACTTTTAGGATAAAAATGTAACTTGACTACAATAAAACCTTGCAAAAACCAATTTTCTCTGCATGAAGTTTGTCTTGTTTTTGAAGTTCCCAAACCAACAAAAGAACCCACAAAGAGACTCCTGCTTACCTGGATGCTACAGCCCATCCTGGTAGGCCAAATCTTTCATAGTCTCCTCCATAAATATCCCGAACCAGTTTGTCAGCGTGTGTGCTGTCTCCTTTGGATGCCATTTCCAGAGCTTCTTCAAAACTTTCACAGCCTGTCAGCAAACTGCATAACCCAAGAAAGGTCCCTCCACCTAGACTAAGAACAGAAAACCAGTTGCTTTTAAACACCACTTCCTCACATGAAATATCCTTATGTCATTGCCCCATAGAGTAACAACCTCAATGCAGGTTTTAAAATTACCTTGTTCCAGTTACTCTTTTATAGTTGTCTTTGGAATGGACTGATAAAATACTGACTCCTGAACCAATGTTAACAACCAGCAATGGGTATGGATCATCCAGGTTAAAAGGCATCTTCTGGCATCTCTCGGGATCTGAGGCATTTTCAAAATAATAGCACTCTGCCTGACCATTGAAGCTGACAGAGTCTATGTACAATAAGCCTTTGACAAGGCAGTCAAGCTCATCCAGTTTGTGCAGCTGGAGGTTTCCAATCTGTGTTAAGAAAGAAAAAAAGACTGTGGCAACATGTTCTAACATTGCACAAACGTGCTACAAATTTATGACTATACCTGTACTGCCCAACTTTAAGAAGCTATCTCACGTGACTAATTCAGGAATTTCAATGCCACTATAAAGCCAACAAAGAATTCAGAGCTAAATTCTGAATACATAAACTACCAAGTTAATTGGAGTGTAAATCCAGTTCTCAGACTTGAATCAAGAAGAGAGAGGCCGTAAAAACATCTGCTTTTGTAAGCTCAAAGATAACTTCTGAGGTACTAAGACATTACTCCATTGAAAAATTAACAACATTTTTCATCAAGTAAAATCAATAAAAAGGTCATCAAATACCCTAGAGGCCCCACTAAGTGCCATCTTGGTGGAACTCACATCTGCAAATCTGTTCAAGGTTTTTGTGGTTCCTTCCCCATTTTACAAGTCATAACAGTAATTTCTAAGATATCAGCATATAAAAAACTCAATGGCATCGTACTAACTATCCTTGCAACTTCATTAACAGTCCAAGGATCAGTCCAAGGCCAGAAATTCTGCAGGGCTTCAGGCTCACTACAATTCTTCCATAGCTCTGCACATGATATTTAAACTGCTGTTCTCTCATAAAGCAGAAGGACAATTAACAGGTGCTGTGGATTCCAGGAAGCCTGTAACTTCCCACCATACTTAATACAATTCATACTGAAAAATATTAGAGCTTTCCAGTTTTTCAAAATACAGATTATTTTAACCAATCAGCAGCAATGCTTTTAGCATCACTTCAGGCAGAGGCAAGCCAGGCTACCTACTGTGCGAAAGTCTTCCTCGAACTTGTACGCGCCACCGCCGGTGGCACAGAGCACCGTGTGTAGTGTTGAGAAGTTTTTATTTCTTCCCATTTGGATAAAGGTAGGCAAATCATGAGTTGGGAACCGAATAAAGTGCAAGTTTCCTCTTCGAGCAAAAATCGTTAAGTCTTTCAGCTCCAGGTGGACATCCCGAATACCAGTGGATCCGTAGGCTACGTTGGAAGTCAAGTATTTGCGGATGCTCTTCAGGCTTTCCACTTCCTCCTGCTCCTCCTCTGCAGTGATGTCGATAGGCTCAAAATAGGCAAGTTTGACCAACGTTCCCCCAATGTCCATGCCAAACCATGGGAAAGCTGTGAAGATACAAGAATGAGCCATAAGGTTTGTTGAAGAGCAAAAGTCATACATGAAGCTTCAGACTGAACCAGAGCTGTACTTTTCAACAAGACAGACATTAATAACAAACCTCACAGGAAAGAAGAATTAGCACTCATTTCAATTACATGACCTTAAATATCTCTCCGGCCACAGGGAAAGATGAGCAGCTCTACACATTTAAATGCTGTAACATGCTCAGAAAGCTGATCGAAAAACTCCCCAAACTATACCCTATCTTTCCCACTCATAAACAAAATTCAACCACTTTTTTTTAAAATTGAGAACAAAGGATTAAAATAACCTTCACTTCTAAAATAACAGCTCTGACGTAGCTCAGCACAAAGACTGCAATGCACACTTGAAGAAAGCAGGTTACACATTACAGCTGACAACAGGGGCAGGACAGGTGCTCCTCCTCTAACAGTCCCTCACATAACGTGGTTGTTGAGAGGAAAGCTTTAATTTATTTGCATGCACTTTAAAAATTGACACAGTTAATCTGCCCAATTTAGGTTCAGTTGGTTGTTTTGGTGGGGTTTTTTTTTTTTTTTTTAACCTTTGCTAGGAAGGGGGAATTTCTGTACTACAAAATAACACTAAAGCACAACTGCTTTGCCTCTGTCCCTTAGGTGGGATGACTGCAGTTCCTAAAAGAGATTTTATTGTCTATGACATGCAGGACTATAATTTGAATATGCTTGTATCAACAAATATTCCTAACTATGTGCAGTGAAACAGATACTCAGAAATTCTACAGCAGAGACAACATCTTCAACTGAGAGCTTTCCCACTTTCATTTGCCAGAAATAGTACTTAAAATCTAATTTTTAAGTTTAAGAAAGAACCTGGATATCCAGCTGGGAAGCTCATTTTATTTCCTAATTGACATTATAACTTGCTTGGTTTAGCCTCCTCTTTTTTTTTTTTTTCTTTTCTAGTATTCCAATTTATTTATTCAGATGTTATTTTTATCTTACAGAAGCATGAAACTCAGGAACAAATCCAGAAAGATGTTAATATGCTTAGCATGAGCAAGATGCAATTACACTGTATTTACATTACCAGTGGGATCTATCCTTGAGAAGAATGACCTACCAAAATATTTTAATATATTTCGGCAAGGCTGGCTGTGTGTCAGTTCATTTATCAGTGCTAAAGTTAAGAAGAAAAGAAACTTCAATGATGCCTCAACTTTCAGAAATGGATGTCAAGAGAATATTGTTAGATATTAGCAAAAAGATTTTAGTTGGTTATCTTGCTCACCTTGAAAAACTAAACTTAAATACAAAGGTAAATTCTGTGAGCAAAATTCAGCTTGAAGTGGAAATGAATAAGTTCTTTTTCCATAAAGCTGGGGACTAAGCTAAGACTAAGCATAAAGAGATGCCTGAACTGACTTTGTGACTGCATTCCAGCCTTCTTCACCCCGAGATTCTGGACACAAGAAAATTTGTCATATTACTGCTTGACCACAATTAGCTGATGATTTATTACGTGACCTCACCAAGTTTCAACCTCTTGCCAGGAACAATGTCACAAGAACAAAACTGAAGAAGGGAAGTTGATTCACCCAGCAGACCAGAATATGTCTGTAGGAGTCAATCCAACCCATGCAGAATTTAACTAGGACACACCAACCCAAGAATGACCTGTATTCTTCCTGTTCTGGTCAGTAGGCCTAGAGAATAACTAGAATCTTGTCCTCCAAAACAGGAAAGAGGGGGAAACAGCTGAAAGTTCATGTGATGAGTTTAAGGATGATTTGGTGCAAGTCATGCCTGTTTGTCAGAAGATCCACTGCATCCCATGTTAAATGATCCAAAAAGCTTTTGCAAATACAGCATTAGTCACGCCTCTGTAAGTCTTAAGATTTATGGATCTTGTACACCAAGTAAAAAACAAGAACACCTGAACTGTAAGTTTAGTCCACAATTTAAATGAGAACACATTTTAGGCTGAAAAATGGGATCATGCTGTACAAGATCAGTTTTCTGGGTTAACCGAGTGATCTTAACAGCCATTTACAGATTTTGAAACTGAAGAAATAGGCCAGTTTTCACCTCCGTGACAAACCCCAGGAAGTTTTACGTTTTTCTATTGAAAATTTGTCAAGATTTGGCTGGCAAGTACTTTGCTCAAGTTTCATTTGCAAGGTGGAGGAGTTCTGACAAGCAACTGGGCCCACGTACTGTTAACTTAGTCCTTTATCCAGCAAGAAGGTGTTACACAAGGATTCTTGTGCATGCAAGCCACTCTTAATTGATTTATAGGGATTTTATTACAGGTGCAGTCAGGAAAATGAAAGCCATTTAGTCTTCCAAACACAGAAGGGGATCTACATACACACATATATGGCAAGGGCACAATCAGCTGGGACTGCAAGGATACAAGGTTGACATGCTTAAGCTGTCTTTAAATAATAGAATAATAAATAATAGAAATACACTGATTCTACTGAATTTGAATATAACTGTATATGAACACAACATAGAAACCACATGAACACTCCTCTTACTGCTGCAGTTTTGCTTAGGGTGGATCTTGGCTCAGGATCCATCATATCTGGATGCAGGGATACATAAATGACTCTTTAAAAGGTATTTTTATACTTGTATTGTGGGTCATGCTTCTAAGAGATTTAAGAGCAGAATGCCAGAAGCACAACCTTTCAAAAAAAAAATATCCCCAGACATCAGCTTGATCCTTTCAGCAGTCACAGTTACAGAAACATGTCTGGATGAGACCAATGCCAATTACACAACCTTCTTTTCAAACTTTTAGGTCTGCAGATACTCAGTTTGAGGACTTGCACAACTGTAACCATCATTCTGCAGCTTCAATCCATAAGGAGAGTCAATTGCCCTGCACAAAAACTGGACTTCTCCCCACAGTTCTATGGGGATTAGATCACTAAAAGATTTTTTCAGCTCTTCCTCTTGATTGTTATTCCTAGGAATATTTCACAAAAATTGATGCACAGCTCAGAAATTCCTTGCTAAGAATTTAACTGCTATTCACAGAACACATCCAGGGCCCAACTATTCATAGTTTAGCTCCTGTCTGCAGTGGTCAGCAACACTGTGAAAAATGGAAAAGTAAGAATCCAGCTTTTTATTTAACAAGCCCAACTGCCTTGTGTAACTACATAAAACTCTTTCAAAAACCCACATTCTGCTTTCGGGAAGTCAGGCCAGGCTCTATTTAAGAATATACAAAATACAGATCTCCATTCTACAAGAAGAGACAGATACGTGAAGTAGAAAACTAACTGGGAAGTCAAAACCCATATGGTGTTTAATGTGATACCTCACACCAAATTTCACTGTCTCTGGGACAGCAAGAGGAGTGCCATAATACACAACCTCCTTAATTACAAATCCAGATTTTCTTTCACTCCCCAGCTCTGCCAGTAGCCACTGTGGTCCCTACCTAGACACAGCAACCAGGAACCCTTGCAATAAAGCAACAGATTGCTCTGTACATGCTGTGAAGACAGCTCTGAGGGGCAACCTGCTCAGAATTTAAAAAAAAAAACATGACCTTTACAAGGATTCCCTAGAACTGCTCCCTGCAATTAGAAAAGCACTTCCTACATGGGAAGAGTGCTGTGGTCACATAATGATGGAGCAGTTCTGCTGAGTAAGAAAACCCACGCTGGTGTGGCTGTTGCTTGTTATTTAAACCTTAACAATCTTCAGAGATACACAGGGAAGCCTCATTCTCTTCTGTCTGCACTTCTCAAGTTCATGCTGTACACAGTCACTGGCAGCAGTCTTAAGGTTACTTTTATCTTATCATATAAGGTCTTTATATGCCAAATGAAATAATTACAGTACATGTCTTTTTTGTGCCAATGCAAGCACAAAGGTTGAAGTGTTTTCCTTTTCCACGGGTTCTGCGGGGGACCTTCGAAACTTTTCACCCAGACAATACATTTGTATTCTGATTTTGTACACCCATTCTGGATCCAAAGCTGCAGGAAGTACACACAGAGATTCCTCAGTTTAATGTTCTATTTGTATTTAGCTTTTAAAAACTGAGAAACAGATTCCTGTCAACCTCTTTCCTATGAATGTAACGACATATTTGGAACATAAACACCTCTGAAATACTTCCTTCTCCCTGCAAGATAAATCACACTCTGGGTCAACCCAGTATAAATTAAAAAGAACCTACCTTCAAAGAAGAGTAGCTAACTCCTAATTCAAGCTGGGAGCTTGGCACCACAGGAAAATAAATAAATTCGCAGCTGTCAGTGACAGCAAAGAACAGCCTACCGCATTTTGTGTCATCTCTGTAAGGAAGCTTATGTATTATTAAGAAATAAGACTGTTGCTGTACTCCAAGTACAAATACAGCTTGGGGAGCAACTGCCATAGGGTGCCAAAGTTCATGATGCTACACAGCCTTAAAATACAAGAAAGAAAAATTATCATGAAAGCCATGAAAACTTAAACTTCTGCCAGAGCTGCAGCAGTTCTTTATGACAGTATGTAGCATCATCAGTTCTGATGCCCAAAACTTATCTAATTCAGCTCAGTATGTAGCCTTTGATAACAAAACTAACCTTGATCCCATTCTTATCTGAATACTGACAAGACAAACAACTATTTAAAAGTTATACTGAACTATTACAGTTAGTGTTTATAAACATAAACTAAATGCATCCTGCAGTTTCTCCAAATGCATTTTCTTCTGTGCATGTGCATCGATTCTTACACTTCCAGTATTTCCCCCCCCAAAAAATCAGCATGCACTAAAGTAAAACCTGATGGCAAACTCTAAGAGCTAAAGCAGCTTGGGGGCTAAGGCAGCTCATGTGAGCAATGGGACAAGTTAAAAGAAAACGTACCAAAGCTTGCTGAACTGCTAAATTAAATGGGATTAACCTGAGGGCTGGGCAGCAAAATGCCTTTGCTGTGCCCATGAACACCAATCTATTTGGCCTATGAGCCTCTACGGAGCAAAACTGTCCTTAAGTGTCCTCAGTCCTGAGACACAGGAGACTTTCTCTCCTTAACAAGTTTTGTAACAGGTTTTTGGTTCAAATATCCCAAGTCCAGCTCAAAATACATTTGGGCTGGACAGAATTAACATGCGAATTAAATCAATCTGACATGCCCTGGCACATCCTCCCATTTTCCTTGTGGGAAAACTCCATCACGCTCTGCAAACTCCCACTCAACCACCTCTAATCACGTTCCAGAACAGTCCCGTTCACAGTGGGAGGACAGGTGGTAATGGGCAATTACTGTAACTGCTCTTCATGGGCTTTATCACTTCTACAAGTGGGTACCACATAAAGCTTAATACAAGACAAAATATCACTGCTTTCAGCTTCTCCCTCCTTGCTCATTCTGGTAATTTTGTTGACATTTTAGCAGCGGTCTCTTTGGGGATAGGTGTTATTATGGTGATATACAGCATGCAGAGGCATAATTTAACACTTAGAGATGCTCTGTGTATAACACTTTTTGTATACACTGTTCCTGGCAGTATTAGTCCATTATTAGAAATATATTTTTCAACTGCAATCAAGTGAGAGCCTGTAACATCTTTTATGGGCTAATAATCAGCTTTCAAGGACTAATAAGAAAACGCTAGGATACCAAAAAACGATGCAGCAAATTCCATGGGGAAAAACGAAAAAAAAATCCATCTATTTATAAGGGATTCTCCATCAATCCAAATGGATTTTTCATCAATTTTTCTACACTAATCCTCCATGTGTCCACAATGATTATACGCATCCATAGAACCACACTGGAGAAAATAAACTTGAGATTTTCATGTTTCCTTTATACTGATGCAGGATTTTGCAAATCTCTGCAATGTACATTCATATATTAGCGCACTTCAATTCGCCTCAAGGGAAATGCAGGCATTTGTTCTCAAACTTTGAATAAACAATCAAAAGGAGCAAACTGCAAAAAGTAACACACAGTGTATCAAATGCTCAAAGTCTCTGCCCTCCGTTCAGCACTGGGTTACACTCCGGAGCCAAGTGGAAGGGCTCCAGCTCCCTTGGAGAGCGCAGGACGCTGGCACAGTGCTCTTGCCTTCCCCCGCCAACATGCACAGCTCTCTCTGAATGAGTTCCTGCTCTCTTCCCTTTGGGCAGATCCCACACAGCAGCAGTTCTGCAACACTTTCTGCACTCACACTTATCATCTCAACCCACAAATAACCTTTGGAAGTTTCCTTGAAAATTGCCAGCCATTCTGCCCCATAGGCATTTCCTCAGAAGAGCTATCACGCAACTGCTGCTCGGAAGGTTCTTCTGGAGGTCATCTGGTCTGACCTCTCACTTAAACCAGCAGGAAAACGGCCAACACCGGATGAGGTCAGTTTCAGATTTGCCCAGTCAACACTTTGAGGACTCAGAAGTTTTTCAAGAATCCTCCAAGAATGGAGACTCCACAACCTCTCCAGCTTCCACTGCTATGCTAACTTAATACAAGGTTTTCCCGATTTGAAATTCTGTTACCTTCCTTTAAAATGCCTGACTCCTCTCATCACCAGCAGCTGAGATTTAAAAGGCCGTTTACTAGCCTCTTTCAAGACAACCGATCTGAGAAGCCATGTTCCATAAATTCTGCTGTGTTTCTCACAGTTTTTACTCCATCAAACTAGTGACAGCACTAGCCAGGTGAAGATCTGGAAGAGAGAACCACACAAGCGTGTCTAGGCAGTGTATCCACATCAGGAACTCTGAAGTGGTTTAGTGTCTCCATTTTACTCTCACCTCTCTCATGCCAGTCACTGCAATCAGGCCTTCCTTCCTGATGCTAAACAGCACAGATAAAAGTACAGGTAGACTAAAGCAATCTGTGCAACTCTACTTCGCAGGTTCTGAAGTTAGGTAACAATCAGCCATTTTTCCCCAGAACCACATTTGGTTCCATCACAGCTGATCAGGTACTCACTTGGTCTAAGGAATGTACACTCAGAAACTGTGTTGAAAAGTGTCTTAGCCAAATAATTTGTAAGCAGTCTAAAAGTAGTATTGTGAGCCCAACTCAGCTTTCACATCAATGTGAGCATGTAAGCCAGACTGACAGCACTATCTGGGCACCAGAGACCCTGAACATCAATTTCCACCTTCAGTGCTTCTGTGGACCTGCTCCTCTTCAAACATTCAGCTGCTCTCACAGTGTGACTAACCACGAGAAGAAATCTGCAGATTGAGTCTAAAGGTCACTGCCTAAGAAACTCTGTGCTATTATCTTTTAAAAGCCACCAGCTCCAAAGTGTGTTCAAGAGTCAAGAAGAAATAAACAACGTAGTTTGCTACTGTCTCCTTCCCCTCCTGCTTATGCAGTTCCAACTGTTTCTAATTCCCTTCGTGAAACCAACATCAATGTTCAAATTCAAGAACTGGAAGAGTGTTACTACAACAGCAGCATATTTGAGCAGTTAAAACTTCTTGGTAACATTTAGACTGTTCTTTAACCATGAGGCTTAAATCCACCACTAAAGAAAACAAGGCTTTGAGGTCCAGCAGAGACAGTCCTGAAATTACCAGGTTTCTGCAGCAGGAGCAGCCATAGTCTCCCCATTTCAATTATCAAATCACTACAACATTTTACAGCCAGCTACTGCTGTCTTGATGAGATCTCTTAATATTATACCAGGGGAAAAGAATGCTGCCTGAACTCTGCTATTCATGAACATCACTACAGACAATTCAGCAATTTCCTTCCACATACTGGCACTAACAAGAGGTGATGGTTAATTGTGTCCTACAAGATGCATATTTAGGGTTTCCCCAACAGACCACAAGACACAACATACTTTCAAAGCCTTTATAGCTATTTCTAGAACTATGCTAATACTTCCTGTGTTAAATATGCGTTTGGTTATTTTCTTCTTTTTGGGCTGCTCAAAAAGTAAATTTAAAACACCGACTTCCAATATCCTTAGCTGTATGCTATTCATTAGCCAGGCATACCATACGAACAACTCTAGGCCTAGAAATTTGGGACTAACCATCTTTTCTATACAGTAATTCAACCTGAAAATAAACCTTTAAGTACGATGACAAAGATGTTAAACTCAGTGGTGTAATATCTGCATCTCCTTCAGCTAAGGCACACCTGTATGAGCTTGACAGGTGCGTTGACTTGCACAGCTGTGCATCTGTTACACTGAGAGCACATCACCTGCATGTACATTAACCGTACTCAATCCAAATCTCTCTTCCCAAGAAGTAGGTGGAATCTTAAGACAGTTCTGTTTATATTCACCTGAGTCTGAGCCATGTTTGTGCCCTCCAAAACAAATATGTCACTCCAGAATAACACAAAGTAAGAAATACTACTACACCTGTGACTATTAAAGGTGAGCATTCACCGTATTTTAATGAAAGACTTATATCTAAATATTAGTAAATATTCTAAAAATAATTCGAAGTTGATTAGACCTTAAAAAACAAAACTGTAGCCATTGCAGCCACCTGCACAGGTGTCCAGCACAGCGGTTAAGTGCCATCTTCATCAAACACAGCAACCATCCCCACGAAACTGATTATATCACTTTCTATTCTAGTCCTTCCGACGCCAGCACTGAGGATCACCTGAACCCCGACACCTCCCTCAGAGGGACGCACAGGAGCGAGACGCGTCTCTGCGGGCATCTCCCGGATCCATGGATGGGCACCGCCCGCCGCGCAGCCCCGCGCCCCCCGCGCCGCCTCCCCCGGCCCGGCCTTACACGGCTTCTTGGCATCCTTGATCTTCATGGCGCTGCGGCGGCGGCCCGGCTCGCTGCCGACCGGGGCGGGTCTCCAGCCGCTCGCCTGATGGGGCGGGCAGCGGCGGCGGCGGCTCCGCG